>JBBBDQ010011032.1:0-11959 GCA_037127315.1 Ascarosepion bandense
TTAAACAGATGACATCTTAAACTGTTTTTTTGAACACATAGTCCCTTTTCAATTTACTTTTTGCTTTTATTTCTTGGTAGAATATCTCCTTATAAATAAAATCTTATACAGATGACACCTTAACCTATTTTGAACACATAGTCCCTTTTCAATTTACTTTTGTTTTTTTTTTATTTCTTTGTAGAATATCTCACTTAATAAAATCTTATACAGATG
Organism: Ascarosepion bandense; assembly: GCA_037127315.1. Lineage (NCBI taxonomy): Eukaryota > Metazoa > Mollusca > Cephalopoda > Sepiida > Sepiidae > Ascarosepion > Ascarosepion bandense. Next base: position 217 of record JBBBDQ010011032.1, read on the forward strand.
ACTGCCTTAACCTGTTTGAACACATAGTCCTTTTCAATTTACTTTTTGTTTTTTTTTTATTTCTTTGTAGAATATCTCCTTATAAATAAAGAATCTTATACAGATGACACCTTAACCTGTTTGAACATAGTCCCTTTTCAATTTACTTTTTTTTTATTTCATTGTAGAATATCTCCTTATATATAAAAAAGAATCTTGTAGATGACACCTTAACCTGTTTGAACACATAGTCCCTTTTCAATTTACTTTTTGCTTTTTTATTTCTTTTTAGAATATCTCTTAAATAAAAAAAAAGGTCTGTATACAGATGACACCTTAACTGTTTGAACACATAGTCCCTTTTCAATTTACTTTTGTTTTTTTATTTCTTTGTAGAATATCTCCTTATAAATAAAGAATCTTTATACAGATAACCTTAACCTGTTTGAACACATAGTCCCTTTCAATTTACTTTTTGCTTTTTATTTCTTTGTAGAATATCTCCTTATAAATAAAGAATCTTATACAGATGACACCTTAACGTGTTTTGAACACATAGTCCTTTTCAATTTACTTTTTGTTTTTTTTTTATTTCTTTGTAGAGTCCCTTATAAATAAGAATCTTATACAGATGACACCTTAACCTGTTTAGACACATAGTCCCTTTTCAAGTTAATTTTTGCTTTTTATTTCTTTGTAGAATATCTCCTTATAAATAAAGAACCTTACGCTACAGATGACACCTTAACCTGTTTTGAACACACTATGGTCTATAAATTTACTTTTTTGTTTTTTTATTTCTTTGTAGAATATCTCCTTATAATAAAGAATCTCTTATACAGATATTTTTTATAACCTGTTTTGAACACATAGTCCCTTTTCAATTTACTTTTTTTTTTTACTGGTAGATATAAGAATCCAGTGTGTCTTCATTTGTATAATTCCCTTTTCAATTTGCTTTTGTTTTTTTATTTCTTTGTGGGAATATCTCCTTATAAATAAAGAATCTTATACAGATGACACCTTAACCTGTTTGAACACATAGTCCTTTTCAATTTACTTTTTGTTTTTTTATTTCTTTGTAGAATATCTCCTTATAAATAAAGAATCTTATACAGATGGCTTACCTTAACCTGTTTGAACACATAGTCCTTTTCAATTTACTTTTGTTTTTTTATTTCTTTGTAGAATATCTCCTTATAAATAAAGATCTTATACAGATGACACCTTAACCTGTTTGAACACATAGTCCCTTTTCAATTTAATTTTTGCTTTTTTTTATTTCTTTGTAGAATATCTCCTTATAAATAAAGAACCTTATACAGATGACACCTTAACCTGTTTGAAAACATAGTCCTTATAAATTTACTTTTTGTTTTTTTATTTCTTTTGTGAATATCTCACAAAAAAGAATCTTATACAGATGACACCTTAACCTGTTGAACACATAGTCCCTTTTCAATTTACTTTTTGTTTTTTATTTCTTTGTAGAATATCTCCTTATAAACTAAGGAGGCTGAATTTGACACCTTAACCTGTTTGAACACATAGTCCTTTTCAATTTACTTTTTGTTTTTTTTTATTTCTTTGTAGAACTATCTCCTCATAAATAAGAATCTTATGCAGATGACACTGTAACCTGTTTGAACACATAGTCCCTTTTCAATTTACTTTTGTTTTTATTTCTTTGTAGAATATCTCCTTATAAATAAAGAATCTTATACAGATGACACCTTAACCTGTTTGAACACATAGTCCCTTTCAATTTACTTTTGCTTTTATTTCTTGTAGAATATCTCCTTATAAATAAAGAATCTTATACAGATGACACCTTAACGTGTTTGAACACATAGTCCTTTCAATTTACTTTTTTGTTTTTTTATTTCTTTGTAGAATATCTCCTTATAAATAAAGAATCTTATACAGATGACACCTTAACCTGTTTGAACACATAGTCCCTTTTCAAGTTAATTTTTGCTTTTTTTTATTTCTTTGTAGAATATCTCCTTATAAATAAAGAACCTTATACAGATGACACCTTAACCTGTTTGAACACATAGTCCCTTATAAATTTACTTTTTTGTTTTTTTTTATTTCTTTGTAGAATATCTCACTTATAAATAAAGAATCTTATACCTTATGAATGTATACCTTAACCTGTTTGAACACATAGTCCTTTTCAATTTACTTTTTGTTTTTATTTCTTGGTAGAATATCTCCTTATAAATAAAGAATCTTATACAGATGACACCTTAACCTGTTTGAACACATAGTCCCTTTTCAATTTACTTTTTGCTTTTATTTCTTGGTAGAATATCTCCTTAAATAAAGAATCTTATACAGATGACATCTTAACCTGTTTTGAACACATAGTCCCTTCAATTTACTTTTGCTTTTTATTTCTTGGTAGAATATCTCCTTATAAATAAAGAATCTTGTAGATGACACCTTAACCTGTGTTTGAACACATAGTCCCTTTTCAATTTACTTTTGTTTTTTTATTTCATTGTAGAATATCTCCTTATAAATAAGGAATCTTATACAGATGACACCTTAACCTGTTTGAACACATAGTCCCTTTTCAATTTACTTTGTTTTTATTTCTTTGTAGAATATCTCCTTATAAATAAAGAATCTTATACAGATGACACCTTAACCTGTTTGAACACATAGTCCCTTTTCAATTTAATTTTTGCTTTTTTTTTAATTCTTTGTAGAATATCTCCTTATAAATAAAGAACTGCTTAAGATGACACCTTAACCTGTTTGAAAACATAGTCCCTTATAAATTTACTTTTTGTTTTTTTATTTCTTTGTAGAATATCTCCTTATAAATAAAGAATCTTATACAGATGACACCTTAACCTGTTTGAACACATAGTCCCTTTTCAATTTACTTTTTGTTTTTTTTTATTTCTTTGTAGAATATCTCCTTATAAATAAAGAATCTTATACAGATGACACCTTAACCTGTTTGAACACATAATAGTCCCTTTTCAATTTACTTTTTGTTTTTTTTTTATTTCTTTGTAGAATATCTCCTTATAAATAAAGAATCTTATACAGATGACATACCTTAACCTGTTTTGAACACATAGTCCTTTTCAATTTACTTTTTGTTTTTTTATTTCTTTGTAGAATATCTCCTTATAAATAAAGAATCTTATACAGATGACACCTTAACCTGTTTGAACACATAGTCCCTTTTCAATTTACTTTTTTGCTTTTTATTTCTTTGTAGAATATCTCATATAAATAAAGAATCTTATACAGATGACACCTTAACCTGTTTGAACACATAGTCCCTTTTCAATTTACTTTTTGTTTTTTATTTCTTTGTAGAATATCTCTGTAAATAAAGAATCATATACAGATGACATAACCTGTTTAAACACATAGTCCCTTTTCAATTTAATTTTTGCTTTTTTACAATTTTAGAATATCTCCTTATAAATAAAGAACCTTATACAGATGACACCTTAACCTGTTTGAACACATAGTCCCTTTTCAATTTACTTTTTGCTTTTTTATTTCTTTGTAGAATATCTCCTTATAAATAAAGAATCTTATACAGATGACAACGTGTTTGAACACATAGTCCCTTTTCAATTTACTTTTGTTTTTTTTTATTTCTTTGTAGAATATCTCCTTATAAATAAAAGAATCTTTATACAGATGACACACCTTAACCTTTGAACACATAGTCCCTTTTTCAAGTTAATTTTTGCTTTTTTTATTTCTTTGTAGAATATCTCCTTATAAATAAAGAACCTTATACAGATGACACCTTAACCTGTTTGAACACATAGTCCTTATAAATTTACTTTTTGTTTTATTTCTTTGTAGAATATCTCCTTATAAATAAAGAATCTTATACAGATGACACCTTAACCTGTTTGAACACATAGTCCTTTTTCAATTTACTTTTTTGTTTTTTTGGTAGAATATCTCCTTATAAATAAAGAATCTTATACAGATGACACCTTAACCTGTTTGAACACATAGTCCTTTTCAATTTACTTTTTGCTTTTATTTCTTGGTAGAATATCTCCTTATAAATAAGGAATCTTATACAGATGACATCTTAACCTGTTTGAACACATAGTCCCTTTTCAATTTGCTTTTTGCTTTTTTTATTTCTTGGTAGAATATCTCCTTATAAATAAAGAATCTTATACAGATGACACCTTAACCTGTTTGAACACATAGTCCTTTTCAATTTACTTTTTTGTTTTTTTATTTCATTGTAGAATATCTCATATAAATAAAGAATCTTACAGATGACACCTTAACCTGTTTGAACACATAATAGTCCTTTTCAATTTACTTTTGTTTTTTTTATTTCTTTGTAGAATATCTCCTTATAAATAAAGAATCTTATACAGATTGACACCTTAACCTGTTTGAACACATAGTCCCTTTTCAATTTAATTTTTGCTTTTTTATTTCTTTGTAGAATATCTCCTTATAAATAAAAGAACCTTATACAGATGACACCTTAACCTGTTTGAAAACATAGTCCCTTATAAATTTACTTTTTGTTTTTTTTTTATTTCTTTGTAGAATATCTCCTTATAAATAAAGAATCTTATACAGATGACACCTTAACCTGTTTGAACACATAGTCCCTTTTCAATTTACTTTTGTTTTTTTATTTCTTTGTAGAATATCTCCTTATAAATAAAGAATCTTATACAGATGACACCTTAGCCTGTTTGAACACATAGTCCCTTTTCAATTTACTTTTGTTTTTTTTATTTCTTTGTAGAATATCTCCTTATAAATAAAGAATCTTATACAGATGACACCTTAACCTGTTTGAACACATAGTCCCTTTTCAATTTACTTTTTGTTTTTATTTCTTTGTAGAATATCTCCTTATAAATAAAGATCTTATACAGATGACACCTTAACCTGTTTGAACACATAGTCACTTTTTCAATTTTACTTTTTGCTTTTTTTTTTATTTCTTTGTAGAATATCTCCTTATAAATAAAGAATCTTATACAGATGACACCTTAACCTGTTTGAACACATAGTCCCTTTTCAATTTACTTTTGTTTTTATTTCTTTGTAGAATATCTCCTTATAAATAAAGAATCTTATACAGATGACACCTTAACATAACATACATAGTCCTTTTCAATTTAATTTTTGCTTTTTTATTTCTTTGATTATCTCTTATAAATAAAGAACCTTATACAGATGACACCTTAACCTGTTTGAACACATAGTCCCTTTTCAATTTACTTTTTGTTTTTTTTATTTCTTTGTAGAATATCTCCTTATAAATAAAGAATCATACAGATGACACCTTAACCTGTTTGAATTTTATAGTCCTTTTCAATTTACTTTTGCTTTTTTATTTCTTGAATAGAGATATCTCATTATAAATAAAGAATCTTATACAGATGACACCTTAACCTGTTTGAACACATAGTCCCTTTTCAATTTACTTTTTGTTTTTTTATTTCGTGTAGAATATCTCCTTATAAAATAAAGAATCTTGTAGATGACACCTTAACCTGTTTGAACACATAGTCCCTTTTCAATTTACTTTTTGTTTTTTTTATTTCTTTGTAGAATATCTCCTTATAAATAAAGAATCTTATACAGATGACACCTTAACCTGTTTGAACACATAGTCCCTTTTCAATTTAATTTTTTGCTTTTTTTATTTCTTTGTAGAATATCTCCTTATAAATAAAGAACCTTGCAGATGACACCTTAACCTGTTTGCAGAAACATAGTCACATATAAATTTACTTTTGTTTTTTATTTCTTTTGTAGAATATCTCCTTATAAATAAAGAATCTTATACAGATGACACCTTAACCTGTTTGAACACATAGTCCCTTTTTCAATTTACTTTTTTGTTTTTTTTTTTATTTCTTTGTAGAATATCTCCTTATAAATAAAGAATCTTATACAAGATGACACCTTAACCTGTTTAACATAGTCCTTTTTCAATTTACTTTTGTTTTTTTATTTCTTTGTAGAATATCTCCTTATAAATAAAGAATCTTATACAGATGACACCTTAACCTGTTTGGAACACATAGTCCCTTTCAATTTACTTTGTTTTTTTATTTCTTTGTAGAATATCTCCTTATAAATAAAAGAATCTTATACAGATGACACCTTAACCTGTTTAGTGTAGTCCCTTTTCAATTTACTTTTTTGCTTTTTTTTATTTCTTTGTAGAATATCTCCTTATAAATAAAGAATCTTATACAGATGACACCTTAACCTGTTTGAACACATAGTCCCTTTCCAATTTACTTTTTTGTTTTTTTATTTTCTTTGTAAAATATCTCCTTATAAATAAAGTCTTATACAGATGACTTGTAACCTGTTTAAACACATAGTCCCTTTCAATTTAATTTTGCTTTTATTTCTTTTAGAATATCTCCTTATAAATAAAAGAACTAACATACAGATGACACCTTAACCTGTTTGAACACATAGTCCCTTTTCAATTTACTTTTTGTTTTATTTCTTTGTAGAATATCTCCTTGCAATAAAGAATCTTATACAGATGACACCTTAACCTGTTTAGCTTACATAGTCCCTTTTCAATTTACTTTTTGTTTTTTTTTTATTTCTTTGTAGAATATCTCCTTATAAATAAAAGAATCTTATACAGATGACACCTTAACCTGTTTGAACACATAGTCCCTTTTCAATTTACTTTTTGTTTTTTTATTTCTTTGTAGAATATCTCCTTATAAATAAAGAATCTTATACAGATGACACCTTAACCTGTTTGAACACATAGTCCCTTTTCAATTTACTTTTTGCTTTTTTATTTCTTTGTAGAATATCTCCTTATAAATAAATTATACAGATGACACCTTAACCTGTTTGAACACATAGTCCCCTTTTGTTTTTTTTTTATTTCTTTGTAGAATATCTCCTTATAAATAAAGAATCTTATACAGATGACACCTTAACCTGTTTAAACACATAGTCCCTTTTCAATTTAATTTTTGCTTTTTTTATTTCTTTAGAATATCTCCTTATAAATAAAGAACCTTATACAGATGACACCTTGTTTGAACACATAGTCCTTTTCAATTTACTTTTTGTTTTTATTTCTTTGTAGAATATCTCCTTATATATAAGGAAATCTTATACAGATGACACCTTTAACCTGTTTGAACACATAGTCCTTTTCAATTTTACTTTTTTGTTTTTTTATTTCTTTGTAGAATATCTCCTTATAAAATAAAGAATATTATACAGATAATGACACACACCTTAACCTGTTGAGTACTATTAGTCACTTTTCAATTTACTTTTTGCTTTTTTTATTTCTTTGTAGAATATCTCCTTATAAATAAGAATCTTATACAGATATTTTATACCTTAACCTGTTTGAACACATAGTCCCTTTTCAATTTACTTTTTGCTTTTTTTATTTCTTTTGTAGAATATCTCCTTATAAATAAAGAATCTTATACAGATGACACACCTTAACCTGTTTGAACACATAGTCCCTTTTCAATTTACTTTTTTGTTTTTTTTTATTTCTTTGTAGAATATCTCCTTATAAATAAAGAATCTTATACAGATGACACCTTAACATTTTAAACACATAGTCCCTTTCAATTTAATTTTTGCTTTTTTTATTTCTTTGTAGAATATCTCCTTATAAATAAAGAACCTTATACAGATGACACCTTAACCTGTTTGAACACATAGTCCCTTTTCAATTTACTTTTTGTTTTTTTTTTATTTCTTTGTAGAATATCTCCTTATAAATAAAAGAATCTTATACAGATGACACCTTAACCTGTTTGAGAAACATAGTCCCTTATGAATTTACTTTTTTTGTTTTATTTCTTTGTAGAATATCTCATATAAATAAAAGAATCTTATACAGATGACACCTTAACCTGTTTGAACACATAGTCCCTTTTCAATTTACTTTTTTGTTTTTTTTTATTTCTTTGTGAATATCTCCTTATAAATAAAGAATCTTATACAGATGACACCTTAACCTGTTTGAACAGATAGTCCCTTTTCAATTTACTTTTTGTTTTTTTTTATTCCTTTGTAGAATATCTCCTTATAAATAAAAGAATCTTATACAGATGACACCTTAACCTGTTTAGTACATAGTCCCTTTTCAATTTACTTTTGTTTTTTTATTTCTTTGTAGAATATCTCCTTATAAATAAAGAATCTTATACAGATGACACCTTAACCTGTTTGAACACATAGTCCCTTTCAATTTACTTTTTGCTTTTTTATTTCTTTGTAGGAATATCTCCTTATAAAATAAAGAATCTTATACAGATGACACCTTAACCTGTTTGAACACATAGTCCCTTTTCAATTTACTTTTTGTTTTTTTATTTCTTTGTAGAATATCTCCTTATAAATAAAGAATCTTATACAGATGACACCTTAACCTGTTTAAACACATTAGTCCCGTTAATAATAATTTAATTTTTGCTTTTTTTTATTTCTTTTTAGAATATCTCCTTATAAATAAAGAACCTTATACAGATGACACCTTAACCTGTTTGAACATAGTCCCTTTTCAATTTACTTTTTGTTTTTTTTTATTTCTTTGTAGAATATCTCCTTATAAATAAAGAATCTTATACAGATGACACCTTAACCTGTTTGAACACATAGTCCCTTTTCAATTTACTTTTGTTTTTTTATTTCTTTGTAGAATATCTCCTTATAAATAAAGAATCTTATACAGATGACACCTTAACCTGTTGAACACATAGTCCCTTTTCAATTTACTTTTTGCTTTTTTTTATTTCTTTGTAGAATATCTCCTTATAAATAAAGAATCTTATACAGATGACATACCTTAGCTGTTTGAACACATAGTCCCTTTTCAATTTACTTTTTGCTTTTTTATTTCTTTGTAGAATATCTCCTTATAAATAAAGAATCTTATACAGATGACACCTTAATACCTGTTTGAACACATAGTCCATTTTCAATTTACTTTTGTTTTTTTTTTATTTCTTGTAGAATATCTCCTTATAAATAAAGAATCTTATACGAATGACACATTTAACTTGTTTAAACACATAGTCCCTTTTCAATTTGTTTTTTGTTTTTTTTTATTTCTTTGTAGAATAATATCTCCTTATAAATAAAGAATCTTATACAGATGACACCTTAGCCTGTTTGAACACATAGTCCCTTTTCAATTTACTTTTTGTTTTTTATTTCTTTGTAGAATATCTCCTTATAAATAAAAGTCTTATACAGATGACACCTTAACCTGTTTGAACACATAGTCCCTTTTCAGTTTACTTTTTGTTTTTTTATTTCTTTGTAGAATATCTCCTTATAAATAAAAAAGAATCTTATACAGATGACACCTTAACCTGTTGAACACATAGTCCCTTTTCAATTTACTTTTTGCTTTTTTATTTCTTTGTAGAATATCTCCTTATAAATAAAGAATCTTATACAGATGACACCTTAACCTGTTTGAACACATAGTCCCTTTTCAATTTACTTTTTTGTTTTTTTATTTCTTTGTAGAATATCTCCTTATAAATAAAGAATCTTATACAGATGACACCTTAACCTGTTTAAACACATAGTCCCTTTTCAATTTAATTTTTGCTTTTTTTTATTTCTTTTTAGAATATCTCCTTATAAATAAAGAACCTTATACAGATGACACCTTAACCTGTTTAAACACATAGTCCGTTTTCAATTTAATTTTTGCTTTTTTTTATTTCTTTTTTAGAATATCTCATATAAATAAAGAACCTTATACAGATGACACCTTAACCTGTTTTGAACACATAGTCCCTTTTCAATTTACTTTTTGTTTTTTTATTTCTTTGTAGGAATATCTCCTTATAAATAAAGAATCTTATACAGATGACACCTTAACCTGTTTGAACACATAGTCCCTTTTCAATTTACTTTTTGTTTTTTTTTATTTCTTTGTAGAATATCTCCTTATAAATAAAGAATCTTATACAGATGACACCTTAACCTGTTTGAACACATAGTCCCTTTTCAATTTACTTTTTGCTTTTTATTTCTTTGTAGAATATCTCCTTATAAATAAAGAATCTTATACAGATGACACCTTAACCTGTTTGAACACATAGTCCCACTTTTTCAATTTACTTTTTGCTTTTTTTATTTCTTTGTAGAATATCTCCTTAAATAAAGAATCTTATACAGATGACATCTTAACCTGTTTAGATTTATATAGTCCCTTTTCAATTTACTTTTGCTTTTTTTATTTCTTGGTAGAATATCTCCTTATAAATAAGAATCTTATACGAATGACACCTTAACCTGTTTGAACACATAGTCACTTTTCAATTTACTTTTTTGTTTTTTTATTTCTTTGTAGAATATCTCATATAAATAAAGAATCTTATACAGATGACACCTTAACCTGTTTGAACACATAGTCCCTTTTCAATTTACTTTTTGCTTTTTTTTATTTCTTTGTAGAATATCTCCTTATAAATAAAGAATTTTATACGGATGACACCTTAACCTGTTTGAACACATACTCCCTTTTCAGTTTACTTTTTGCTTTTTTTATTTCTTTGTAGAATATCTCCTTATAAATAAAGAATCTTATACAGATGACACCTTAACCTGTTTGAACACATAGTCCCTTTTCAATTTACTTTTTGCTTTTTTTTATTTCTTTGTAGAATATCTCCTTATAAATAAAAACCTTATACAGATGACACCTTAACCTGTTTGAACACATAGTCCCTTTTCAATTTACTTTTTGTATTTTTTTATTTTTTGTAGAATATCTCCTTATAAATAAAGAATCTTATACAGATGACACCTTAACCTGTTTGAACACATAGTCCCTTTTCAATTTACTTTTTGTTTTTTTTTATTTCTTTGTAGAATATCTCCTTATAAATAAAGAATCTTATACAGATGACACCTTAACCTGTTTGAACACATAGTCCCTTTTCAATTTACTTTTTGTTTTTTTTTATTTCCTTGTAGAATATCTCCTTATAAATAAAGAATCTTATACAGATGATACCTTAACCTGTTTGAACACATAGTCCCTTTTCAATTTACTTTTTGTTTTTTTTTATTTCTTTGTAGAATATCTCCTTATAAATAAAGAATTTTATACGGATGACACCTTAACCTGTTTGAACACATAGTCCCTTTTCAATTTACTTTTTGCTTTTTTTATTTCTTTGTAGAGTATCTCCTTATAAATAAAAATCTTATACAGATGACACCTTAACCTGTTTGAACTCATAGTCCCTTTTTCAATTTACTTTTTGTTTTTTTTTATTTCTTTGTAGAATATCTCCTTATAAATAAAGAATCTTATACAGATGACACCTTAACCTGTTTGAACACATAGTCCCTTTTCAATTTACTTTTTGCTTTTTTTAATTCTTTGTAGAATATCTCCTTATAAATAAAGAATCTTATACAGATGACACCTTAACCTGTTTGAACACATAGTCCCTTTTCAATTTACTTTTTGCTTTTTTTATTTCTTTGTAGAATATCTCCTTATAAATAAAGAATCTTATACAGATGACACCTTAACCTGTTTGAACACATAGTCCCTTTTCAATTTACTTTTTGTTTTTTTTTATTTCTTTGTAGAATATCTCCTTATAAATAAAGAATCTTATACAGATGACACCTTAACCTGTTTAAACACATAGTCCCTTTTCAATTTAATTTTTGCTTTTTTTTATTTTTTTGTAGAATATCTCCTTATAAATAAAGAACCTTATACAGATGACACCTTAACCTA
>JBBBDQ010011051.1:0-14618 GCA_037127315.1 Ascarosepion bandense
ATCTTTCTAAAGAGTCACATAATTAGGTATTAATCTCGATAGTTACCGATGTTTCTAAAGAGTCACATAATTAGGTATTAATCTCGATAGTTACCGATGTTTCTAAAGAGTCACATAATTAGGTATTAATCTCGATAGTTACCGATGTTTCTAAAGAGTCACATAATTAGGTACTAATCTCGATAGTTACCGATGTTTCTAAAGAGTCACATAATTAGGTATTAATCTCGATAGTTACCGATGTTTCTAAAGAGTCACATAATTAGGTATTAATCTCGATAGTTACCGATGTTTCTAAAGAGTCACATAATTAGGTATTAATCTCGATAGTTACCGATGTTTCTAAAGAGTCACATAATTAGGTATTAATCTCGATAGTTACCGATGTTTCTAAAGAGTCACATAATTAGGTATTACTCTCTCGATAGTTACCGATCTTTCTAAAGAGTCACATAATTAGGTATTAATCTCGATAGTTACCGGTCTTTCTAAAGAGTCACATAATTAGGTATTAATCTCGATAGTTACCGATGTTTCTAAAGAGTCACATAATTAGGTATTAATCTCGATAGGTACCGATCTTTCTAAAGAGTCACATAATTAGGTATTAATCTCGATAGTTACCGATGTTTCTAAAGAGTCACATAATTAGGTATTAATCTCGATAGTTACCGATGTTTCTAAAGAGTCACATAATTAGGTATTAATCTCGATAGTTACCGATGTTTCTAAAGAGTCACATAATTAGGTATTAATCTCGATAGTTACCGATCTTTCTAAAGAGTCACATAATTAGGTATTAATCTCGATAGTTACCGATGTTTCTAAAGAGTCACATAATTAGGTATTAATCTCGATAGTTACCGATGTTTCTAAAGAGTCACATAATTAGGTATTAATCTCGATAGTTACCGACCTTTCTAAAGAGTCGCATAATTAGGTAATAATCTCGATAGTTACCGACCTTTCTAAAGAGTCACATAATTAGGTATTAATCTCGATAGTTACCGATGTTTCTAAAGAGTCACATAATTAGGTATTAATCTCGATAGTTACCGATGTTTCTAAAGAGTCACATAATTAGGTATTAATCTCGATAGTTACCGATGTTTCTAAAGAGTCACATAATTAGGTATTAATCTCGATAGTTACCGACCTTTCTAAAGAGTCGCATAATTAGGTATTAATCTCGATAGTTACCGACCTTTCTAAAGAGTCACATAATTAGGTATTAATCTCGATAGTTACCGATGTTTCTAAAGAGTCACATAATTAGGTATTAATCTCGATAGTTACCGATGTTTCTAAAGAGTCACATAATTAGGTATTAATCTCGATAGTTACCGACCTTTCTAAAGAGTCGCATAATTAGGTATTAATCTCGATAGTTACCGACCTTTCTAAAGAGTCACATAATTAGGTATTAATCTCGATATTTACCGATGTTTCTAAAGAGTCACATGATTAGATATTAATCTCGATAGTTACCGATGTTTCTAAAGAGTCACATAATTAGGTATTAATCTCGATATTTACCGATGTTTCTAAAGAGTCACATAATTAGGTATTAATCTCGATAGTTACCGATCTTTCTAAAGAGTCACATAATTAGGTATTAATCTCGATAGTTACCGATCTTTCTAAAGAGTCACATAATTAGGTATTAATCTCGATAGTTACCGATGTTTCTAAAGAGTCACATAATTAGGCATTAATCTCGATAGTTACCGACCTTTCGAAAGAGTCACATAATTAGGTATTAATCTCGATAGTTACCGATGTTTCTAAAGAGTCACATAATTAGGTATTAATCTCGATAGTTACCGATGTTTCTAAAGAGTCACATAATTAGGTATTAATCTCGATAGTTACCGATCTTTCTAAAGAGTCACATAATTAGGTATTAATCTCGATAGTTACCGATCTTTCTAAAGAGTCACATAATTAGGTATTAATCTCGATAGTTACCGATCTTTCTAAAGAGTCACATAATTAGGTATTAATCTCGATAGTTACCGATGTTTCTAAAGAGTCACATAATTAGGTATTAATCTCGATAGTTACCGATGTTTCTAAAGAGTCGCATAATTAGGTATTAATCTCGATAGTTACCGACCTTTCTAAAGAGTCACATAATTAGGTATTAATCTCGATAGTTACCGATGTTTCTAAAGAGTCACATAATTAGGTATTAATCTCGATAGTTACCGATGTTTCTAAAGAGTCGCATAATTAGGTATTAATCTCGATAGTTACCGATGTTTCTAAAGAGTCACATAATTAGGTATTAATCTCGATAGTTACCGATGTTTCTAAAGAGTCACATAATTAGGTATTAATCTCGATAGTTACCGACCTTTCTAAAGAGTCACATAATTAGGTATTAATCTCGATGGTTACCGATCTTTCTAAAGAGTCACAGCTAATTAGGTATTAATCTCGATAGTTACCGATGTTTCTAAAGAGTCACATAATTAGGTATTAATCTCGATAGTTACCGATCTTTCTAAAGAGTCACATAATTAGGTATTAATCTCGATAATTACCGATGTTTCTAAAGAGTCACTTAATTAGTTATTAATCTCGATAGTTACCGATGTTTCTAAAGAGTCACATAATTAGGTATTAATCTCGATAGTTACCGATCTTTCTAAAGAGTCACATAATTAGGTATTAATCTCGATAGTTACCGATGTTTCTAAAGAGTCACATAATTAGGTATTAATCTCGATAGTTACCGATCTTTCTAAAAAGTCACATAATTAGGTATTAATCTCGATAGTTACCGATGTTTCTAAAGAGTCACATAATTAGGTATTAATCTCGATAGTTACCGATGTTTCTAAAGAGTCACATAATTAGGTTTTAATCTCGATAGTTACCGATGTTTCTAAAGAGTCACATAATTAGGTACTAATCTCGATAGTTACCGATGTTTCTAAAGAGTCACATAATTAGGTATTAATCTCGATAGTTACCGATCTTTCTAAAGAGTCACATAATTAGGTATTAATCTCGATAGTTACCGATGTTTCTAAAGAGTCACATAATTAGGTATTAATCTCGATAGTTACCGATGTTTCTAAAGAGTCACATAATTAGGTATTAATCTCGATAGTTACCGATGTTTCTAAAGAGTCACATAATTAGGTATTAATCTCGATAGTTACCGACCTTTCTAAAGAGTCACATAATTAGGTATTAATCTCGATATTTACCGATGTTTCTAAAGAGTCACATAATTAGGTATTAATCTCGATAGTTACCGATGTTTCTAAAGAGTCACCTAATTAGGTATTATTCTCGATAGTTACCGATCTTTCTAAAGAGTCACATAATTAGATATTAATCTCGATAGTTACCGATGTTTCTAAAGAGTCACATAATTAGGTATTAATCTCGATAGTTACCGACCTTTCTAAAGAGTCACATAATTAGGTATTAATCTCGATAGTTACCGACGTTTCTAAAGAGTCACATAATTAGGTATTAATCTCGATAGTTACCGATGTTTCTAAAGAGTCACAAAATTAGGTATTAATCTCGATAGTTACCGATGTTTCTAAAGAGTCACATAATTAGGTATTAATCTCGATAGTTACCGATGTTTCTAAAGAGTCACATAATTAGGTATTAATCTCGATAGTTACCGATGTTTCTAAAGAGTCGCATAATTAGGTATTAATCTCGATAGTTACCGATGTTTCTAAAGAGTCACATAATTAGGTATTAATCTCGATAGTTATCGACGTTTCTAAAGAGTCGCATAATTAGGTATTAATCTCGATAGTTACCGACGTTTCTAAAGAGTCACATAATTAGGTATTAATCTCGATAGTTACCGATGTTTCTAAAGAGTCACATAATTAGGTATTAATCTCGATAGTTACCGATGTTTCTAAAGAATCACATAATTAGGTATTAATCTCGATAGTTACCGACCTTTCTAAAGAGTCACATAATTAGGTATTAATCTCGATAGTTACCGATCTTTCTAAAGAGTCACATAATTCGGTATTAATCTCGATAGTTACCGATCTTTCTAAAGAGTCACATAATTAGGTATTAATCTCGATAGTTACCGATGTTTCTAAAGAGTCACATAATTAGGTATTAATCTCGATAGTTACCGATGTTTCTAAAGCGTCGCATAATTAGGTATTAATCTCGATAGTTACCGATGTTTCTAAAGAGTCACATAATTAGGTATTAATCTCGATAGTTACCGATGTTTCTAAAGAATCACATAATTAGGTATTAATCTCGATAGTTACCGATGTTTCTAAAGAGTCGCATAATTAGGTATTAATCTCGATAGTTACCGATGTTTCTAAAGAGTCACATAATTAGGTATTAATCTCGATAGTTACCGATGTTTCTAAAGAGTCACATAATTAGGTATTAATCTCGATAGTTACCGATGTTTCTAAAGAGTCACATAATTAGGTATTAATCTCGATAGTTACCGATCTTTCTAAAGAGTCACATAATTAGGTATTAATCTCGATAGTTACCGATGTTTCTAAAGAGTCACGTAATTAGGTATTAATCTCGATAGTTACCGACCTTTCTAAAGAGTCACATAATTAGGTATTAATCTCGATAGTTACCGATGTTTCTAAAGAGTCACATAATTATGTATTAATCTCGATAGTTACCGATGTTTCTAAAGAGTCACATAATTAGGTATTAATCTCGATAGTTACCGATGTTTCTAAAGAGTCGCATAATTAGGTATTAATCTCGATAGTTACCGATGTTTCTAAAGAGTCACATAATTAGGTATTAATCTCGATAGTTACCGATGTTTCTAAAGAGTCACATAATTAGGTATTAATCTCGATAGTTACCGATCTTTCTAAAGAGTCACATAATTAGGTATTAATCTCGATAGTTACCGATCTTTCTAAAGAGTCATACAATTAGGTATTAATCTCGATAGTTACCGATGTTTCTAAAGAGTCGCATAATTAGGTAATAATCTCGATAGTTACCGATGTTTCTAAAGAGTCACATAATTAGGTATTAATCTCGATAGTTACCGACCTTTCTAAAGAGTCACATAATTAGGTATTAATCTCGATAGTTACCGATGTTTCTAAAGAGCTTTCCACAATTAGGTAATAATCTCGATAGTTACCGATGTTTCTAAAGAGTCACATAATTAGGTATTAATCTCGATAGTTACCGACCTTTCTAAAGAGTCACATAATTAGGTATTAATCTCGATAGTTACCGACGTTTCTAAAGAGTCACATAATTAGGTATTAATCTCGATAGTTACCGATGTTTCTAAAGAGTCACATAATTAGGTATTAATCTCGATAGTTACCGATGTTTCTAAAGAGTCACATAATTAGGTATTAATCTCGATAGTTACCGATGTTTCTAAAGAGTCAACATAATTAGGTATTAATCTCGATAGTTACCGATGTTTCTAAAGAGTCGCATAATTAGGTATTAATCTCGATAGTTACCGATGTTTCTAAAGAGTCACATAATTAGGTATTAATCTCGATAGTTACCGATGTTTCTAAAGAGTCACATAATTAGGTATTAACTTCGATAGTTACCGATGTTTCTAAAGAGTCGCATAATTAGGTATTAATCTCGATAGCTACCGATGTTTCTAAAGAGTCACATAATTAGGTATTAATCTCGATAGTTACCGACGTTTCTAAAGAGTCGCATAATTAGGTATTAATCTCGATAGTTACCGACGTTTCTAAAGAGTCACATAATTAGGTATTAATCTCGATAGTTACCGATGTTTCTAAAGAGTCACATAATTAGGTATTAATCTCGATAGTTACCGATGTTTCTAAAGAGTCGCATAATTAGGTATTAATCTCGATAGTTACCGATGTTTCTAAAGAGTCACATAATTAGGTATTAATCTCGATAGTTACCGATGTTTCTAAAGAGTCGCATAATTAGGTATTAATCTCGATAGTTACCGATGTTTCTAAAGAGTCACATAATTAGGTATTAATCTCGATAGTTACCGATGTTTCTAAAGAGTCGCATAATTAGGTATTAATCTCGATAGTTACCGATGTTTCTAAAGAGTCACATAATTAGGTATTAATCACGATAGTTACCGATGTTTCTAAAGAGTCACATAATTAGGTATAAATCTCGATAGTTACCGATGTTTCTAAAGAGTCGCATAATTAGGTATTAATCTCGATAGTTACCGATGTTTCTAAAGAGTCAATATAATTAGTATTAATCTCGATAGTTACCGATGTTTCTAAAGAGTCACATAATTAGGTATTAACTTCGATAGTTACCGATGTTTCTAAAGAGTCGTATAATTAGTATTAATCTCGATAGTTACCGATGTTTCTAAAGAGTCACATAATTAGGTATTAATCTCGATAGTTACTGATGTTTCTAAAGAGTCGCATACAATTAGTATTAATCTCGATAGTTACCGATGTTTCTAAAGAGTCACATAATTAGGTATTAATCTCGATAGTTACCGATGTTTCTAAAGAGTCACATAATTAGGTATTAATCTCGATAGTTACCGATCTTTCTAAAGAGTCACATAATTAGGTATTAGTCTCGATAGTTACCGATGTTTCTAAAGAGTCACATAATTAGGTATTAATCTCGATAGTTACCGATGTTTCTAAAGAGTCACATAATTAGGTATTAATCTCGATAGTTACCGATGTTTCTAAAGAGTCGTACAATTAGGTATTAATCTCGATAGTTACCGATCTTTCTAAAGAGTCGCATAATTAGGTATTAATCTCGATAGTTACCGATCTTTCTAAAGAGTCACATAATTAGGTATTAATCTCGATAGTTACCGATGTTTCTAAAGAGTCACATAATTAGGTATTAATCTCGATAGTTACCGATGTTTCTAAAGAGTCACATAATTAGGTATTAATGTCGATAGTTACTGATCTTTCTAAAGAGTCACATAATTAGGTATTAATCTCGATAGTTACCGATGTTTCTAAAGAGTCACATAATTAGGTATTAATCTCGATAGTTACCGATCTTTCTAAAGAGTCACATAATTAGGTATTAATCTCGATAGTTACCGATCTTTCTAAAGAGTCACATAATTAGGTATTAATCTCGATAGTTACCGATGTTTCTAAAGAGTCACATAATTAGGTATTAATCTCGATAGTTATCGATGTTTCTAAAGAGTCGCATAATTAGGTATTAATCTCGATAGTTACCGATGTTTCTAAAGAGTCACATAATTAGGTATTAATCTCGATAGTTACCGATCTTGCTAAAGAGTCACATAATTAGGTATTAATTTCGATAGTTACCGATGTTTCTAAAGAGTCACATAATTAGGTATTAATCTCGATAGTTACCGATGTTTCTAAAGAGTCACATAATTAGGTATTAATCCCGATAGTTACCGATGTTTCTAAAGAGTCGCATAATTAGGTATTACTCTCGATAGTTACCGATGTTTCTAAAGAGTCACATAATTAGGTATTAATCTCGATAGTTACTGATGTTTCTAAAGAGTCACATAATTAGGTATTAATCTCGATAGTTACCGATGTTTCTAAAGAGTCGCATAATTAGGTATTAATCTCGATAGTTACCGATGTTTCTAAAGAGTCACATAATTAGATATTAATCTCGATAGTTACCGATGTTTCTAAAGAGTCACATAATTAGGTATTAATCTCGATAGTTTCCGATGTTTCTAAAGAGTCGCATAATTAGGTATTAATCTCGATAGTTACCGATGTTTCTAAAGAGTCACATAATTAGGTATTAATCTCGATAGTTACCGATGTTTCTAAAGAGTCGCATAATTAGGTATTAATCTCGATAGTTACCGATGTTTCTAAAGAGTCACATAATTAGGTATTAATCTCATAGTTACTGACAGCCAAAGAGTCACATAATTAGGTATTAATCTCGATAGTTACCGATCTTTCTAAAGAGTCACATAATTAGGTATTAGTCCTTGATAGTTACCGATGTTTCTAAAGAGTCACATAATTAGGTATTAATCTCGATAGTTACCGATGTTTCTAAAGAGTCACATAATTAGGTATTAATCTCGATAGTTACCGATGTTTCTAAAGAGTCGCATAATTAGGTATTAATCTCGATAGTTACCGATCTTTCTAAAGAGTCACATAATTAGGTATTAATCTCGATAGTTGCAGACCTTTCTAAAGAGTCACATAATTAGGTATTAATCTCGATAGTTACCGATGTTTCTAAAGAGTCACATAATTAGGTATTAATGTCGATAGTTACCGATGTTTCTAAAGAGTCACATAATTAGTATTAATCTCGATAGTTACCGACCTTTCTAAAGAGTCACATAATTAGGTATTAATCTCGATAGCTACCGATCTTTCTAAAGAGACACATAATTAGGTATTAATCTCGATAGTTACCGATGTTTCTAAAGAGTCACATAATTAGGTATTAATCTCGATAGTTACCGACCTTTCTAAAGAGTCACATAATTAGGTATTAATCTCGATAGTTACCGATCTTTCTAAAGAGTCACATAATTAGGTATTCATCTCGATAGTTACCGACCTTTCTAAAGAGTCACATAATTAGGTATTAACTTCGATAGTTACTGATGTTTCTAAAGAGTCACATAATTAGGTATTAATCTCGATAGTTACCGATGTTTCTAAAAGTCACATAATTAGGTATTAATCTCGATAGTTACCGATGTTTCTAAAGAGTCACATAATTAGTTGTTAATCTCGATAGTTACCGATCTTTCTAAAGAGTCACATAATTAGGTATTAATCTCGATAGTTACCGATGTTTCTAAAGAGTCACATAATTAGGTATTAATCTGATAGTTACCGACCTTTCTAAAGAGTCACATAATTAGTTATTAATCTCGATAGTTACCGACCTTTCTAAAGAGTCACACTAGGTATTAACTCGATAGTTACCGATGTTTCTAAAGAGTCACATAATTAGGTATTAATCTCGATAGTTACCGATCTTTCTAAAGAGTCACATAAATAGGTATTAACGATAGTTACCGATCTTTCTAAAGAGCTTCATAATTAGGTATTAATCTCGATAGTTACCGATGTTTCTAAAGAGTCACATAATTAGGTATTAATCTCGATAGTTACCGACCTTTCTAAAGAGTCACATAATTAGGTATTAATCTCGATAGTTACCGACGTTTCTAAAGAGTCGCATAATTAGGTATTAATCTCGATAGTTACCGATGTTTCTAAAGAGTCACATAATTAGGTATTAATCTCGATAGTCACCGATGTTTCTAAAGAGTCACATAATTAGGTATTAATCTCGATAGTTACCGATGTTTCTAAAGAGTCACATAATTAGGTATTAATCTCGATAGTTACCGATGTTTCTAAAGAGTCGCATAATTAGGTATTAATCTCGATAGTTACCTTTAGATGTTTCTAAAGAGTCACATAATTAGGTATTAATCTCGATAGTTACCGACGTTTCTAAAGAGTCGCATAATTAGGTATTAATCTCAATAGTTACCGACGTTTCTAAAGAGTCACATAATTAGGTATTAATCTCGATAGTTACCGATGTTTCTAAAGAGTCACATAATTAGGTATTAATCTCGATAGTTACCGATGTTTCTAAAGAATCACATAATTATTAGGTATTAATCTCGATAGTTACCGACCTTTCTAAAGAGTCACATAATTAGGTATTAATCTCGATAGTTACCGATCTTTCTAAAGAGTCACATAATTCGGTATTAATCTCGATAGTTACCGATCTTTCTAAAGAGTCACATAATTAGGTATTAACTTGCATAGTTACCGATGTTTCTAAAGAGTCACATAATTAGGTATTAACTTCGATAGTTACCGATGTTTCTAAAGCGTCGCATAATTAGGTATTAATCTCGATAGTTACCGATGTTTCTAAAGAGTCACATAATTTAGGTATTAATCTCGATAGTTACCGATGTTTCTAAAGAATCACATAATTAGGTATTAATCTCGATAGTTACCGATGTTTCTAAAGAGTCGCATAATTAGGTATTAATCTCGATAGTTACCGATGTTTCTAAAGAGTCACATAATTAGGTATTAATCTCGATAGTTACCGATGTTTCTAAAGAGTCACATAATTAGGTATTAATCTCGATAGTTACCGATGTTTCTAAAGAGTCACATAATTAGGTATTAATCTCGATAGTTACCGATCTTTCTAAAGAGTCACATAATTAGGTATTAATCTCGATAGTTACCGATGTTTCTAAAGAGTCACATAATTAGGTATTAATCTCGATAGTTACCGACCTTTCTAAAGAGTCACATAATTAGGTATTAATCTCGATAGTTACCGATGTTTCTAAAGAGTCACATAATTATGTATTAATCTCGATAGTTAACATGTTTCTAAAGAGTCACATAATTAGGTATTAATCTCGATAGTTACCGATGTTTCTAAAGAGTCGCATAATTAGGTATTAATCTCGATAGTTACCGATGTTTCTAAAGAGTCATGATAATTAGGTATTAATCTCGATAGTTACCGATGTTTCTAAAGAGTCACATAATTAGGTATTAATCTCGATAGTTACCGATCTTTCTAAAGAGTCACATAATTAGGTATTAATCTCGATAGTTACCGATCTTTCTAAAGAGTTCATTATTAGTATTAATCTCGATAGTTACCGATGTTTCTAAAAGAGTCGCATAATTAGGTAATAATCTCGATAGTTACCGATGTTTCTAAAGAGTCACATAATTAGTATTAATCTCGATAGTTACCGACTCCTAAAGAGTCACATAATTAGGTATTAATCTCGATAGTTACCGATGTTTCTAAAGAGTCGCATAATTAGGTAATAATCTCATAGTTACCGATGTTTCTAAAGAGTCACATAATTAGGTATTAATCTCGATAGTTACCGACCTTTCTAAAGAGTCACATAATTAGGTATTAATCTCGATAGTTACCGACGTTTCTAAAGAGTCACATAATTAGGTATTAATCTCGATAGTTACCGATGTTTCTAAAGAGTCACATAATTAGGTATTAATCTCGATAGTTACCGATGTTTCACATGAGTCACATAATTAGGTATTAACTCGATAGTTACCGATGTTTCTAAAGAGTCACATAATTAGGTATTAATCTCGATAGTTACCGATGTTTCTAAAGAGTCGCATAATTAGGTATTAATCTCGATAGTTACCGATGTTTCTAAAGAGTCACATAATTAGGTATTAATCTCGATAGTTACCGATGTTTCTAAAGAGTCACATAATTAGGTATTAATCTCGATAGTTACCGATGTTTCTAAAGAGTCGCATAATTAGGTATTAATCTCGATAGTTACCGATGTTTCTGTAAAGAGTCACATAATTAGGTATTAATCTCGATAGTTACCGACGTTTCTAAAGAGTCGCATAATTAGGTATTAATCTCGATAGTTACCGACGTTTCTAAAGAGTCACATAATTAGGTATTAATCTCGATAGTTACCGATGTTTCTAAAGAGTCACATAATTAGGTATTAATCTCGATAGTTACCGATGTTTCTAAAGAGTCGCATAATTAGGTATTAATCTCGATAGTTACCGATGTTTCTAAAGAGTCACATAATTAGGTATTAATCTCGATAGTTACCGATGTTTCTAAAGAGTCGCATAATTAGGTATTAATCTCGATAGTTACCGATGTTTCTAAAGAGTCAGCATAATTAGGTATTAATCTCGATAGTTACCGATGTTTCTAAAGAGTCGCATAATTAGGTATTAATCTCGATAGTTACCGATGTTTCTAAAGAGTCACATAATTAGGTATTAATCACGATGGTTACCGATGTTTCTAAAGAGTCACATAATTAGGTATAAATCTCGATAGTTACCGATGTTTCTAAAGAGTCGCATAATTAGGTATTAATCTCGATAGTTACCGATGTTTCTAAAGAGTCACATAATTAGGTATTAATGATATTAATGATGTTTCTAAAGAGTCACATAATTAGGTATTAATCTCGATAGTTACCGATGTTTCTAAAGAGTCGCATAATTAGGTATTAATCTCGATAGTTACCGATGTTTCTAAAGAGTCACATAATTAGTATTAATCTCGATAGTTACTGATGTTTCTAAAGAGTCGTATAATTAGGTATTAATTCTCGATAGTTACCGATGTTTCTAAAGAGTCACATAATTAGGTATTAATCTCGATAGTTACCGATGTTTCTAAAGAGTCACATAATTAGGTATTAATCTCGATAGTTACCGATCTTTCTAAAGAGTCACATAATGTTAGGTATTAGTCTCGATAGTTACCGATGTTTCTAAAGAGTCACATAATTAGGTATTAATCTCGATAGTTACCGATGTTTCTAAAGAGTCACATAATTAGGTATTAATCTCGATAGTTACCGATGTTTCTAAAGAGTCGCATAATTAGTATTAGAATTGATAGTTACCGATCTTTCTAAAGAGTCGCATAATTAGGTATTAATCTCGATAGTTACCGATCTTTCTAAAGAGTCACATAATTAGGTATTAATCTCGATAGTTACCGATGTTTCTAAAGAGTCACATAATTAGGCATTAATCTCGATAGTTACCGATGTTTCTAAAGAGTCACATAATTAGGTATTAATGTCGATAGTTACCGATCTTTCTAAAGAGTCACATAATTAGGTATTAATCTCGATAGTTACCGATGTTTCTAAAGAGTTTCATAATTAGGTATTAATCTCGATAGTTACCGATCTTTCTAAAGAGTCACATAATTAGGTATTAATCTCGATAGTTACCGATCTTTCTAAAGAGTCACATAACTAGGTATTAACTGATAGTTACCGATGTTTCTAAAGAGTCACATAATTAGGTATTAATCTCGATAGTTACCGATGTTTCTAAAGAGTCGTATAATTAGGT
This sequence comes from Ascarosepion bandense, assembly GCA_037127315.1. Taxonomy (NCBI): domain Eukaryota; kingdom Metazoa; phylum Mollusca; class Cephalopoda; order Sepiida; family Sepiidae; genus Ascarosepion; species Ascarosepion bandense. Next base: position 12,888 of record JBBBDQ010011051.1, read on the forward strand.
ATTAATCTCGATAGTTACCGATGTTTCTAAAGAGTCACATAATTAGGTATTAATCTCGATAGTTACCGATCTTGCTAAAGAGTCACATAATTAGGTATTAATTTCGATAGTTACCGATGTTTCTAAAGAGTCACATAATTAGGTATTAATCTCGATAGTTACCGATGTTTCTAAAGAGTCACATAATTAGGTATTAATCTCGATAGTTACCGATGTTTCTAAAGAGTCGCATAATTAGGTATTACTCGATAGTTACCGATGTTTCTAAAGAGTCTATTAATTAGGTATTAATCTCGATAGTTACCGATGTTTCTAAAGAGTCACATAATTAGGTATTAATCTCGATAGTTACCGATGTTTCTAAAGAGTCGCATAATTAGGTATTAACTTCGATAGTTACCGATGTTTCTAAAGAGTCACATAATTAGATATTAATCTCGATAGTTACCGATGTTTCTAAAGAGTCACATAATTAGGTATTAATCTCGATAGTTTCGGATGTTTTCAAAGAGTCGCATAATTAGGTATTAATCTCGATAGTTACCGATGTTTCTAAAGAGTCACATAATTAGGTATTAATCTCGATAGTTACCGATGTTTCTAAAGAGTCGCATAATTAGGTATTAATCTCGATAGTTACCGATGTTTCTAAAGAGTCACATAATTAGGTATTAATCTCGATAGTTACCGATGTTTCTAAAGAGTCACATAATTAGTATTAATCTCGATAGTTACCGATCTTTCTAAAGACGTCACATAATTAGGTATTAGTCTCGATAGTTACCGATGTTTCTAAAGAGTCACATAATTAGGTATTAATCTCGATAGTTACCGATGTTTCTAAAGAGTCACATAATTAGGTATTAATCTCGATAGTTACCGATGTTTCTAAAGAGTCGCATAATTAGGTATTAATCTCGATAGTTACCGATCTTTCTAAAGAGTTTGCATAATTAGGTATTAATCTCTGGATAGTTACCGATCTTTCTAAAGAGTCACATAATTAGGTATTAATCTCGATAGTTACCGATGTTTCTAAAGAGTCATAATTAGGTATTAATGTCGATAGTTACCGATCTTTTCTAAAGAGTCACATAATTAGGTATTAATCTCGATAGTTACCGATGTTTCTAAAGAGTCACATAATTAGGTATTAATCTCGATAGTTGCCGATCTTTCTAAAGAGTCACATAATTAGGTATTAATCTCGATAGTTACCGATCTTTCTAAAGAGTCATGACATTAGGTATTAATCTCGATAGTTACCGATGTTTCTAAAGAGTCACATAATTAGGTATTAATCTCGATAGTTACCGATGTTTTGAAGAGTCACATAATTAGGTATTAATCTCGATAGTTACCGATGTTTCTAAAGAGCTGTTAATTAGGTATTAATCTCGATAGTTACCGATGTTTCTAAAGAGTCGCATAATTAGGTATTAACTTCGATAGTTACCGATCTTTCTAAAGAGTCACATAATTAGGTATTAATCTCGATAGTTACCGATGTTTCTAAAGAGTCGCATAATTTGGTATTAATCTCGATAGTTACCGATGTTTCTAAAGAGTCACATAATTAGGTATTAATCTCGATAGTTACAGATGTTTCTAAAGAGTTCAAAGAATAGGTATTAACTTCGATAGTTACCGATCTTTCTAAAGAGTCGCATAATTAGGTATTAATCTCGATAGTTACCGATGTTTCTAAAGAGTCGCATAATTAGGTATTAA
>JBBBDQ010011058.1:0-15550 GCA_037127315.1 Ascarosepion bandense
CATTTTTGGCTGAGATTTTCAACTCGGATTGAGGAATTGGAGAGCTGAAGTTTGAATTCAGTGTGTTCATTACATTCACTTATATGATAATACCCAGGGGAAAGTTATGAATCTAAATCTTTTTTCCTAGTTATTATGTGTGCTTATCAAGAGGCATTTTTAAGTAATGATTACTGGCTTTGGATTGCAGATGGAGAGCTGAGTTTGAATTCCAGTTATTGTTTATTTACATTCACTTATATATGATAATACCCAGGGGAAAGTTATAGAATCTAAATCTTTTTTTTTTCTCAGTTATTATGTGGTATATCAAGAGGCATTTTAGTAATGATTTTCAACCTGGATGGGGAATTGGAGAGCTGAGTTTGAATTCCAGTTGTGTTCATTACATTCCTTATATGATAATACCCAGGAAAGTTATGAATCTAAATCTTTTTTCCCTGATTGTATGTGCTTATCAAGAGGCATTTTTAAGTAATGATTTTCAGAAAACGGATTAGAGGTGGAAACTGAGGGATTTGAATTCAAGGATTGTGTTCATTACATTCACTTATATGATAATACCCAGGGGAAAGTTATGAATCTAAATCTTTTTTCCTAGTTATTATGTGTGCTTATCAAGAGGCATTTTTAGTAATGATTTCAACTGGATTGAGGAATTGGAGAGCTGAGTTTGAATTCAGTTATGTTCATTATTCTACTTATATGATGTGGAAAGTTATGAATCAATGTCTTTTTTTTTTTCTAGATATATGTGTTAAGCATCAAGGCATTTAGTAATGATTTCAACTGGGATTGAGGGAATTGGAGAACTGAGTTTGAATTCCAGTTGTGTTCATTAATTCACTTATATGATAATACCAGAGGAAAGTTATGAATCTAAATCTTTTTTCCTAGTTATTGTATTATTACTTATCAAGAGCATTTTTAAGTAATGATTTTCAACTGGGATTGAGGAATTGGAGAGCTTCAGGTTGAATTTTAGTGTGTTATTACATTCACTTATATGAATATCAGAGGATTGCAGATAAATCTTTTTTCCTAGTTATTATATTATTGCTTATCAAGAGGCATTTTTAAATGATTTTCAACTGGATTGAGGAATTAGAGCTGAGTTTGAATTAGATTCATGTTCATTACATTAACTTATGTCTAATGATAATACCCAGGGAAAGTTACTTTTTTCCTAGTTATTATGTGTGCTTATCAAGAGGCATTTTTAAATGTGATTTTCAACTCCGGATTAGTGAAACTAAGTTTGAATTCCAATTGTGTCATTACATTTCTTTCTCTGATAATACCCAAGGAAAGTTATGAATCTAAATCTTTTTTTTCTAGTTATTATGTACAACTTATCAAGGAGCATTTTTAGTAATGATTTTCAACTCTGGATTGAGGAATTGGAGAGCTGATTTGAATTCAGTTATTATTTCATTACATTCTTTATATGATAATACCCAGGAAAGTTATGGATAAATCTTTTTTTCTCCTGGTCATTATGTGTGCTTATAAAGAGGCATTTTAGAGTAATGATTTTCCTTTCAGTTGAGGAATTGGAAGCTGAGTTTGAATTTAGGTATGTTCATTACATTCCTTATATGATAATACCAGGAAAGTTATGAATCTAAATCTTTTTTTTCTAGTTATTATGTGCTTATCAGAGGCGTTTTTAAAGTAATGATTTTCAACTGGATTGAGGAATTGGAGAGCTGAGTTTGAATTCAGTTGTATTCATTACATTCATATATATTATGCCAGGAAAGTTATGAATCTAAATCTTTTTTTCTAGTTATTATGTGCTTATCAGAGGCATTTTAGTAATGATTTTCCTTTCAGTTGAGGAATTGGAGAGCTGAGTTTGAATTCCAGTTGTGTTATTTGTTCTTATGAAATGTACCCAGGAAAGTGTGAATCTAAATCTTTTTTTTCTAGTTATTATGTGCTTATCAAAGGCATTTTTAAGTAATGATTTTCAACTGGATTGAGGAATTGGGCTGCCTAGGTTGTTCAGTTGTGTTCATTACATTCATATGATAATACCAGAAGGGGTATTGGAATCCATCTTTTTTCTAGTTATTATGTTGTGCTTATCAAGAGGCATTTTTTAAGTAATGATTTTCTTCCAGTTTGGTGGAGAGCTGAGTTTGAATTCCAGTTGTGTTCATTACATTCCTTATGAGTAATACCCAGGAAAGTTATGGAATCTAAATCTTTTTTTTTTCCTAGTTATTATGTGTGCTTATCAAGAAGCTGTTTTTAAAGTAAACTGATTTTCAACTGGATTGAGGTGGAGAGCTGAGTTTGAATTCCAGGTGTGTTCATTACATTCCTTATATGAGTAATACCCAGGGAGAAGGATTATCAGATCTAAATCTTTTTTTCCTAGTTATTATGTGTGCTTATCAGAGGGCATTTTAGTAATGATTTTCAACTCGGATTGAGGAATTGGAGAGCTGAGTTTGAATTCCAGACCAACAGTTGTTACATTCACTTATATGATAATACCCAGGGGAAAGTTGAATCTATCTTTTTTCCTGAGTCCTTCCTTGTGTGCTTATCAAGGAGCATTTTTAAGTAATGATTTTCAACTCGGATTGGGAATTGGAGAGCTGGTTTGAATTCAGTTGTGTTCCATTACATTCACTTATATGATAATACCCAGGGGGAAAGTTATGAATCTAAATCTTTTTTTTTTCCCTTGGATGGCTAATATTTATTGCTTATCAAGAGCATTTTTAAGTAATGATTTTCAACTTTAGGATTGAGGAATTGGAGAACTGGAGGTTTGAATTCCAGTTGTGTTCATTACATTCACTTATATGATAATACAGGGAAAGTTGCAGATCTAAGTCTTTTTTTTTTTTTCCTAAGTTATTATACATGCTTATCAAGAGGCATTTTTAAGTAATGAGATTTTTCAACTCGGATTGAGGTGGAGAACTGGAGTTTGAATTCCAGTTGTATTTCATTACGTGCTTATGATAATACGGGGAAAGTTATGAATCTAAATCTTTTTTTTTCCTATAGTTATTATGTGTGCTTATCAAGGCATTTTAAGTAATGATTTTCAACTGGGATTGAGATTGGAGAGCAGTTTGAATTCCAGTTAATGTTCAGTACATTCTTATATGATAATACCCAGGGAAAGTTATGAATCTAAATCTTTTTTTTTTCTAGTTATTATGTAGTGTATAAGGCATTTTTTAAGTAATGATTTTCAACTCTGGATTGAGGAATTGGAGTGCTGAGTTTGAATTCCAGTTGTGTTCATTACATTCCCTTACTCTTGATAATACCCAGGGGAAAGTTATGAATCTAAATCTTTTTTTTTTCTGGTCATGTGTTAACATCAGAGGCATTTTTAGTAATGAATTTTTCAACTCAGTTGAGGAATTATTGGAGAGCTGAAGTTTGAATTCCAGTTATGTTCATTACATTCACTTATATGATAATACCCAGGAAAGTTATGAATCTAATCTTTTTTTTTTTCTAGTTCTTATGTGTGCTTATCAAAGGCATTTTTAAGTAAATGATTTTCAACTGGGATTGAGGTGGAGAGCTGAGTTTGAATTCAGTTGTGTTTCCATTACATTCACTTATATGATAATACCCAGGGGAAAGTTATGAATCCTAAATCTTTTTTCCTAGATTATGTGTGCTTATCAGAGCATTTTTAAGTAATGATTTTCAACTCGGATTGAGGTGGAGAGCTAGAGTTTGAATTCAGTTGGTCATTACATTCTTGCATATGATATCCCCAAGGGAAGAGATTATGAATCTAAATGTTTCCTAAGTTATTATGTGCTTATCAAGGCATTTTTAGTAAATGATTTTCAACTCGGATTGAGGAATTGAACTGATTTGATTCAAAGTTGTGTTTCATTACATTCACTTATATGATAATACCCAGGGGGAAGATTATGGATGTAATCTTTTTTTTTCTAATTATTATGTGTGCTTATCAAGAGGCATTTTTAAGTAATGATTTTCAACTCGGATTGAGGTGGAGAGCTGATTTTGAATTCAGATTGTGTTCATTACATTCACTTATATGATAATGCCACGGGGGAAAGTTATGAATCTAAATCTTTTTTTCCCTGATTATTATGTGTGCTTGTCAAGAGGCATTTTAAGTAATGATTTTCAACTCGGATTGAAGTGGAAATGAGTTTGAATTCCAGTTGTGTTCATTGCATTCCTTATGATAATACCCAGGGGAAAGTTATGAATCTAAATCTTTTTTTTCCTAGTTATTATGTGTGCTTATCAGAGGCATTTTAAGTAATGATTTTCAACTCGGATTGAGGAGTGGAGAGCTGAGTTTGAATTTCCAGTTGTGTTCATTACATTCCTTATATGATAATACCCAGGAAAGTTATGAATCTAAATCTCTTTTTTTTTTTTTTCCTGATTATTATGTGTAACTTGTATAGAGAGCATTTTTAAGTAATGATTTCAACTCGGATTGAGGAATTGGAGAGCTGAGTTTTAGTTCCAGTTGTGTTCATTACATTCACTTATATGATAAATACTTGGAAAGTTATGAATCTAAATCTTTTTTTTTTCCTAGTTATTATGTATTACTTATCAAGAGGCATTTTTAGTAATGATTTTCAACTCGGATTAGCCTTGAATTAGGCTGAGTTTGAATTCAGTTGTGTTCATTACATTCACTCTCATGGAAATAATACCCAGGGGAAAGTTATGAATCTAAATCTTTTTTTTTCCTGGTTATTACTTGTGTGCTTATCAAGGCATTTTTAAGTAATGATTTTCAACTCGGATTGAGAGATTAAGAGCTGAGTTTGAATTCAGTTGGTGTTCCATTTACATTCACTTATATGATAATACCCAGGGGAAAGTTATGAATCTAAATCTTTTTTCCTGGTTATTTATGTGCTTATCAAGAGAGCATTTTTAAGTAATGATTTTCAACTCGGATTGAGGAATTGGAGAGCTGAGTTTGAATTCCAGTTGTGTTCAAATTACATTCACTTATATGATAATACCCAGGGGAAAGTTATGAATCTAAATCTTTTTTTTTTTCTAGTTATTATGTGTGCTTATCAAGAGAAGGCATTTTTAAGTAATGATTTTCAACTGCGGTTGGTGGAGAGCTGAGTTTGGGTGATTGTGTTCATTACATTCACTTATATGATAATACCCAGGGGAAAGTTATGAATCTAAATCTTTTTTTTCTAGTTATTATGTATTCCTTATCAAGGCATTTTTAAGTAATGATTTTCAACTGGATTGAGGAATTCAAACGGAAACTGAGTTTGGGAATTCAGTTGTGTTCATTACATTCACTTATATGATATGCAGGAAAGTTATGAATCTAAATCATTTTTTCTAGTTATTAATATTATTGCTTATCAAGAGGCATTTTTAAGTAATGATTTTCAACTCGGATTAGAATTGGAGAGCTGAGTTGTGAATTCCAGTTGTGTTCATTACATTCACTTATATGATAATACCCAAGGGAAAGTTATGAATCTAAATCTTTTTTTCTAGTTATTATGTGTGCTTATCAAGAGCATTTTTAAGTAATGATTTTCAACTAGGATTGAATTGGAGAGCTGAGTTTGAATTCCAGTGTGTTCATTACATTCACTTATATGATAATACGGGAAAGTTATGAATCTAAATCTTTTTTTTTTCCTGATTATTATGTGTATATCAAAGAGCATTTTTAAGTAATGATTTTCTTTCGGATTGAGGAATTGGAGAGCTGAGTTTGAATTCCAGTTGTGTTCATTACATTCACTTATATGATAATACCCAGGAAAGTTATGAATCTAAATCTTTTTTTTTTCTAGTTATTATGTGCTTATCCAAGAGGCATTTTAAGTAATGATTTCAACTAGGATTGAGGTGGAGAACTGAGTTTTGAACACAGATTGTGTTCATTACATTCACTTATATGATAATGCCAGGGGAAAGTTATGAATCTAAATCTTTTTTTTTTTCTTATTATGTGTGCTTATCAAGAGAGGCATTTTTAAGTAATGATTTTCAGCTCGGTTGAGGTGGAGAGCTGAGTTTGAATTCCAGTTGTGTTCATTACATTCACTTATGATAATACCCAGGGGAGAAGTTATGAATCTAAATCTTTTTTTTTTTCCTAGTTATTATGTGTGCTTATCAAGAGGCATTTTTTTAAGTAATGATTTTCAACTCGGATTGAGATTCGACTGAGTTTGAATTCAGTTGTGTTCATTGCATTCACTTATATGATAATACAGGGGAAAGTTATGAATCTAAATCTTTTTTTTTTCTAGTTATTATGTGTGCTTATCAGAGCATTTTTAGTAATGATTTTCAACTCGGATTGAGGTGGAGAGCTGAGTTTGAATTCCAGTTGTGTTTCATTACATTCCTTACTATGATAATACCCAGGGGAAAGTTATAGTCTAAATCTTTTTTTTTTTCTAGTTATTATGTGCTTATCAAGGCATTTTTTAAGTAATGATTTTCAACTCGGGATTGAGGAATTGGAGAGCTGAGTTTGAATTCCAGTTGTGTTCATTACATTCACTTATATGATAATACCCAGGAAAGTTATGAATCTAAATCTTTTTTTTTTCCTGGATTATTATGTGATACTTATCAAGAGGCATTTTTAAGTAATGATTTTCAACTCGGATGAGGAATTGGAGAGCTGAGTTGAATTCCAGTTGTGTTCCATTTACATTCACTTATATGATAATACCCAGGAGAAGTTATGAATCTAAATCTTTTTTTTTTTTTTCCTAGTTATTATGTGTGCTTTATAAGGCATTTTTAGTAATGATTTTTCAACTCGGATTGAGGAATTGGAGAGCTGGTTGAATTCCAGTTGTGTTATTACATTCTTATATGATAATACCCAGGGAAAGTTATGAATCTAAATCTTTTTTTTTTTCCTAAGTTATTATGTGCTTATCAGAGCATTTTAAGTAATGATTTTCAACTCGGATTGAGGAATTGGAGGCTGGGTTGGAATTCAGTTGTGTTCATTACATTCACTTATATGATAATATTTAGGGGAAAGTTATGAATCTAAATCTTTTTTTTTTCTCTGTTATTATGTGTGCTTATCAGAGGCATTTTTAAGTAATGATTTTCAACTCGGATTATGGGAATTGGAGAGCTGAAGTTTTGAATTCCAGTTGTGTTCATTCACATTCACTTATAGGTAATACTGAGGGAAAGTTATGAATCTAAATCTTTTTTTTTTTCCTAGTTATTGTATTGCTTATCAAGAGGCATTTTGCAGCCAATGATTTTCAAGCAGTTGAGGAATTGGAGAACTGAGTTTGAATTCCAGTTATTATTCATTACATTCACTTATGTAATCTTCAGAGAAAATTCATGAATCTAAATCTTTTTTTTTCTAATTGTACTTATTCTTATCAGAGAGCATTTTTAAGTAATGATTTTCAACTCGGATTGAGGAATGGAGAGCTGAGTTTGTTAAATTCATGTTCATTTCCACATTCCTTATATGATAATACCAAGGGGAAAGTTATGAATCTAAATCTTTTTTTTTCTGAATTTATTATGTGTGCTTATCAAAGGAGGCATTTTAAGTAATGATTTTCAACTTCGGATGAGGAATTGGAGAGCTGAGTTTGAATTCAGTTGTGTTCATTACATTTCACTTATATGATAATACTTAGGGAAAGTTATGAATCTAAATCTTTTTTTTTCTGGATTATTATGGTAGCTATCAGAAGCATTTTTAAGTAATGATTTTCAACTCGGATTGAGGAATTGGGCTTGAGTTTGAATTCCAGTTGTGTTCATTACATTCACTTTATATGATAATACCCAGGAAAGTTATGGAATCTAAATCTTTTTTTCCTAGTTATTATGTGCTTATCAGGCATTTTGGTAATGATTTTCAACTCGGATTACATTGGGCTAGGTTTGAATTCCAGTTGTGTTCATTGCATTCTTATGATAATACCCAGAGGAAAGTTATGAATCTAAATCTTTCCTAGTTATTTTTTTATGTGCTTATCAAGGCATTTTAAGTAATGATTTTCAACTGGATTGAAGGTGGAGGAAGCTGAGTTTGAATTCCAGTTGTGTTCATTACATTCCTTCTCTGATAATACCCAGGAAAGTTATGAATCTAAATCTTTTTTTTCCCTGAATTATGTATTTTGCTTATCAGAGGCATTTTTTAAGTAATGATTTTCAACTCGGATCGAAGAATTAGAGCTGAGTTTGAATTCCAAAGTTGTGTTCATTACATTAACTTATATGGTAATGTGGAAAGTTATGAATCTAAATCTTTTTTTTCCTAGTTATTATGTGTGCTTATCAAGAGGCATTTTTAAGTAATGATTTTCAAACTAGGATTGAGGAATTGGAGAGCTGGTTTAGAATTCCAGTTATTCCCCATTACATTCATATATGATAATACCCGAGAAAAGTTATGAATCTAATCTTTTTTTCCCAGTTATTATGTGCTTATCAAGGAAATTTTTTAAGTAATGATTTTCAACTAGGATTGAGGAATTGGAGAGCTGAGTTTGAATTCCAGTTGTGTTCATTACATTCACTTATATGATAATACCCAGGGAAAGTTATGAATCTAAATCTTTTTTTCCTAGTTATTATGTGTGCCCTTTATCAAGGCATTTTTTAAGTAATGATTTTCAACTCGGATTGAGGAATTGGAGAGCTGAGTTTTAGATTCCAGTTGTGTTCATTACATTTGCATATATGATGTGTCTGGAAAGTTATGAATCTAAATCTTTTTTTTTTCCTGGATTATTATGTGTACTTCATCAAGAGGCATTTTAGTAATGATTTTTCAACTCGGATTGAGAGTGGAGAGCTGAGTTTGAATTCAGTTGTGTTCAATTACATTTCCTTATATGATAATACAGGAAGTTATGAATCTAAATCTTTTTTTTTCTAAGATTATTATATTATTGCTTATCAAGAGGCATTTTTTAAGTAATGATTTTTCAAACTCGGATTGAGGAATTGGAGAGCTGAGTTTAGCCAGTTGTGATTGTTACATTCTTATATGATAATACCCAGGGAAAGTTATGAATCTAAATCTTTTTTTTCTGAGTTATTATGTGTGCTTATCAGGGGCATTTTTAAGTAATGATTTTCAACTCGGATTGAGGAATTGGAGAGCTGAGTTTGAATTCCAATTGTATTTCATACATTCACTTATATGATAATACGGGGGAAAGTTATGAATCTAAATCTTTTTTTCCTAGTTATTATGTGTGCTTATCAAGAGGCATTTTTAAGTAATGATTTTCAACTCGGATTGAGGAATTGGAGAGCTGAGTTTGAATTCCAGTTGTATTTACATTCTTATATGACAATACCCAGGGAAAGTTATGAATCTAAATCTTTTTTTTTTTCTAGTTATTATGTGTACTTATCAAGAGGCATTTTTTAGTAATGATTTTCAACTCGGTTGAGGAATTAGAGCTGAGTTTGAATTCCAGTTGTGTTCATTACATTCACTTATATGATAATACCCAGGGGAAAGTTATGAATCTAATCTTTTTTTTTTTCCCTCTAGTTATTATGTCTTAATGTATCAAGAGAACCCACATTTTAAGTAATTTTCAACTTCGGATTGAGGAATTGGAGAGCTGGTTGGGATTGAATTAATGTTCATTACATTCACTTATATGATAATATTCCAGGGGAAAGGTCTGAATCAATCTTTTTCCTAGTTCAATGTATTGCTTATCAGAGGCATTTTTAAATGTGTGATTTTCAACTTTAGGATTGAGGAATTGGAGAGCTGAGTTTGAATTCAGTTGTGTTCATTACATTCACTTATATGATAATACCCAGGGGAAAAGTTATGAATCTAAATCTTTTTTTTTTCCTAGTTATTATGTTAGCTTGTCAAGAGGCATTTTTAAAGTAATGATTTTCAACTCGGATTGAGGAATTAGAGGAAGGCTAGTTTTGAATTCCAGTTGTGTTCATTACATTCACTTATATGATAACACCAGGGAAAGTTATGAATCTAAATCTTTTTTTTTTTTTCTAGTTATTATGTGTGCTTATCAAGAGGCATTTTTAAGTAATGATTTTTCAACTCGGATTGAGGAATTGAACTGAGTTTGAATTCCAGTTGTGTTCATTACATTCACTTATATGATAATACAGAAGGGTCTGAATCAATCTTTTTTTTTTCCTAGTTATTATATTGTGCTTATCAAGAAGGCATTTTTAAGTAATGATTTTCAACTCGGTTCGGGGTGGAAACTGAGTTTGAATTCAGTTAAGTATTTCTTCCATTCACTTATGATAATATAGAGGGGAAAGTTATGAATCTAAATCTTTTTTCTAGTTATTATGTGACTTATCAAGAGCATTTTTAAGTAATGATTTTCAACTGGGATTGAGGAATTGGAGAGCTGAGTTTGAATTCAGTTGTGTTCATTACATTCACTTATATGATAATACCCAGGGAAAGTTATGGATAAATCTTTTTTTTTCCTAGTTATTATGTGTGCTTATCAAAGAGCATTTTTAAGTAATGATTTTCAACTCGGATTAGAGATTGGAGAGCTGAGTTTGAATTCAGTGTGTTCATTACATTCATATATGATATTATTTTGAGGAAAGTTATGAATCTAAATCTTTTTTTTCTAGTTATTATGTGTGCTTATCAAGAGGCATTTTTAAGTAATGATTTTCAACTCGGTTGAGGTGGAGAGCTAGGTTGGAACGTTGGTTGTGTTCATTACATTCACTTATATAATCAATACCCAGGGGAAAAGTTATGAATCTAAATCTTTTTTTCTAGTTATTATGTGTGCTTATCAGAGGCATTTTAGACAATGATTTTCAACTCAGTTGAGGAATTGGAGAGCTGAGTTTGAATTCCAGTTGTGTTCATTACATTCACTTATATGATAATACTGGGGGAAGATTATGAATCTAAATCTTTTTTTTCCTAGTTATTACTTGTGCTTATCAGAGGCATTTTAAGAAGTAATGATTTTTCAACTGGATTGAGGAATTGGAGAGCTGAGTTTGAATTCTCAGTTAATGTTCATTACATTCACTTATATATTATGCCAGGGAAAGTTATGAATCTAAATCTTTTTTTCCTAGTTATTATGTGTGCTTGTCAGAGCATTTTTTAAGTAATGATTTTCAACTGGGATTGAGGGAATTGGAGAGCTGAGTTTGAATTCCAGTTGTGTTCATTACATTCATATATGATAATGCCAGGAAAGTTATGAATCTAAGTCTTTTTTTCTAGTTATTATGTGTGCTTATCAAGAGGCATTTTTTTAAGTAATGATTTTTCAACTCGGTTAGGGAATTGAGAGAGCTGATTTGAATTTGGGAGACCAGTATTCATTACATTCCTTTATATGATAATACCCAGGAGAGAGTTATGAATCTAAATCTTTTTTTTTTTTTCTAGTTATTATGTGTGCTTATCAAGGCATTTTTAAGTAATGATTTTCAACTCGGATTGAGGAATTGGAGAGCTGAGTTTGAATTCCCAGTTGTGTTGTTCACTTATACATATGATAATGCCGGGAAAGTTATGTGAATCTAAATCTTTTTTCCTGGTTATTGTATTGTTATATCAAGAGGCATTTTTAAAGTAATGATTTTTCCTTTCGGATTGAGGAATTGGGAGAGCTGAGTTTGAATTCCAGTTGTATTCATTACATTCATGGCATTGTAGGAAAGTTATGAATCTAAAATAACACAGTTATTATGTGTGCTTATCAAAGAGGCATTTTAAGTAATGATTTTCAACTCGGATTGAGGAATTGGAAACTGAGTTTGAATTTCAGTTAATTCATTTTACATTCACTTATATGATAATACCCAGGGGAAAGTTATGAATCTAAATGCTTTTTTTTCCTATGATTATTATGTGTGCTTATCAAGAGGCATTTTTAAAGTAATGATTTTCAACTCGGATTGAGGAATTTGGAGAACTGGTTGAATTCCAGTTGTGTTCGTATTCCTTATATGATAATACTAGGGAAAGTTATGAATCTAAGTCTTTTTTTCTAGTTATTATGTGTGCTTATCAAGGCATTTTTAGTAATGATTTTTCAACTCGGATTGAGGAATTGGAGAGCTGGTTGAATTCCAGTTATGTTCATTACATTTAGCAGGTAATACCCAGGGGAAAAGTTATGAATCTAAATCTTTTTTTCTAGTTATTATCACGTGCTTATCAAGAGGCATTTTAAGTAATGATTTTCAACTCGGATTGAGGGAATTGGAGAGCTGGTTGAATTCCAGTTGTTCAATGCAATTTCCACTTATATGATAATACCCAGGGAAAATTTATGAATCTAAATCTTTTTTTTTTCTAGTTGTTATATTGCTTATCAGAGGCATTTTTAAGTAATGGTGCTGTATCGGATTGAGGAATTGGAGGCTGAGTTTGAATTCCAGTTAATGTTCATTACATTTTCCACTTATATAAATCAATACCCAGAGGGGAAAGTTATGAATCTAAATCTTTTTTTCCTAGTTATTATGTGTACTTTATCAAGGCATTTTTAAGTAATGATTTTCAGCTCGGATTGTAGGGGTGAGCTGAGTTTGAATTCCAGTTGTGTTCATTACATTCACTTATATGATAATACCCAGGGAAAGTTATGAATCTAAATCTTTTTTCCTAGTTATTATGTGTGCTTATCAAGAGGCATTTTTTTAAGTAATGATTTTCAACTCGGATTGAGGAATTGGAGAGCTGAGTTTGAATTCTACAGTTGTGTTCATTACATTCACTTATATAGATAATACCCAGGGGAAAGTTATGAATCTAAATCTTTTTTTTTCTAAGTTATTTATGTGTGCTTATCAAAGAGGCATTTTAAGTAATGATTTTCAACTGGATTGAGGAATTGGAAACTGAGTTTGAATTCCAGTTGTGTTCATTACATTCACTTATATGATAATACCAGGAAAGTTATGAATCTAAATCTTTTTTTTTCCTAGATTATTCATGTGTGCTTATCAAGAGGCTTTTTTAAGTAATGATTTTCAACTCGGATTGAGAATTGGAGAGCTGAGTTTGAATTCCAGTTGTATTCCATTACATTCACTTATATGATAATACCGAGGGAAAAGTTATATAAATCTTTTTTTCTAGTTATTTATGTATTATTGCTTATCAAGAGGCATTTTTAAGTAATGATTTTCAACTCGAGTTTGGGAATTGAAGCTGAGTTTGAATTCCAGTTGTGTTCATTACATTCACTTATATGACATACAGGGAAAGTTATACTGAATCCTACAATCTTTTTTTTTTTCTAAAGTTATTATGTGTGCTTATCAAGAAGAGGCATTTTTAAGTAATGATTTTCAACTGGGATTGAGAGGTGGAGAGCTGAGTTTGAATTCCAGTTATTGTTCATTACATTCTTATATATTGGGAAAGTTATGAATCTAAATCTTTTTTTTCCTAGTTATTATGTGCTTATCAAGAGGCATTTTTTAAATGTGTGATTTTCAACTCGGATTGAGGAATTGGAAGCTGAGTTTGAATTCAGTTGTGTTCATTACATTCTTGTATGATAATACGGAAAGTTATGAATCTAAATCTTTTTTTTTTCCCTGGTTATTATGTGCTTATCAGAGGCATTTTTTAAGTAATGATTTTTTTCCAACTGGGATTGAGGAATTCGAGCTGAGTTTGAATTCCAGTTGTGTTCATTACATTCCTTATGATAATACCCAGGAAAGTTATGAATCTAAATCTTTTTTTTTCCTGAGATTGTGTGTGTGCTTATCAAGAAGGCATTTTTAAAGTAATGATTTTTAACTGGATTGAGGAATTGAAACTGAGTTGGAATTTAGTTGTATTTCATTACTTCACTTATATGATAATACAAATTCTGAATCTAAATCTTTTTTTTTTTCTAGTTGCCTTATGTGCTTATCAAAGGGCATTTTCATTAATGATTTTCAACTCGGATTGAGGAATTGGAGAGCTGAGGTTTGAATTCCGTTGTGTTCATTACATTCACTTATATGGTAATACCGGGGAAAGTTATGAATCTAAATCTTTTTCCCTATCTATTATGTGCTTATCAAGGAGGCATTTTAAGTAATGATTTTCCAACTCGGATTGAGGAATTGACTTCATTTGAATTCAGTTGTGTTCATTACATTCACTTATATGATAATACCCAGGGAAAAGTTATGAATCTAAATCTTTTTTTCCTAGTTATTATGTGTGCTTATCCATTTTAAGTAATGATTTTAACTCGGATGAGGGTGGAGAGCTGAGTTTGAATTCAGTTATTATTCCATTACATTCACTTATATGAAATATTACCCGAGAGAAGTTATGGAATCTAAATCTTTTTTTTCCTGGATTATTGTGTGCTTATCAAGGGCATTTTAGTAATGATTTTCAACTCGGATTGAGGTGGAGAGCTGAGTTTGAATTCCAGTTGTGTTCATTACATTCACTTATATGATAATACCCAGGGAAAGTTATGAATCTAAATCTCTTTTTTTTTTTCTATGATTATTATGGTATTGCTTATCAAGAGGCATTTTTAAGTAATGATTTTCAACTCGGATTGAGGTGGAGAGCTGAGTTTGAATTTGATTGTGTTCATTACACTACTTATATGATAATACTTGGGGGAAAAGTTATGAATCTAAATGTCTTTTTTCCTAGTTATTATGTGTGCTTATCAAGAGGCATTTTTACAGTAATGATTTTCAACTGGATTGAGGAATTAGGCTTTAGGTTTGAATTCCAGTTGTGTTCATTACATTCACTTATATAAAGTAATACAGGAAAGTTGTGAATCTAAATCTTTTTTCCCTGGTCCAATATGTGTGCTTATCAAGAGGCATTTTTAAGTAATGATTTTCAACTGGATTGAAATTTGACTGAGTTTGAATTCCAGTTGTGTTTATTCATTCACTTATATGACAGGAAAGTTATGAATCTAAATCTTTTTTTTTTCAGTTATTATGTGTTGTTTTCCATCAGAGCATTTTTAAGTAATGATTTTCAACCTGGGATTGGGAATTGGAGAGCTGAGTTTGAATTCCAGTTGTGTTCATTACATTCATATGAGTAACCTTGCAAGGGGAAAGTTATGAATCTAAATCTTTTTTTTTCCTAGTTATTTATGTATTATTTGCTTATCAAGAGGCTTATTTTTAAGTAATGATTTTCAACTGGATTACAGGAATTGGAGAGCTGAGTTTGAATTCCAGTTGTGTTCATTACATTTCACTTCTCTTGATAATACCCAGGGGAAAGTTATGAATACAATCTTTTTTTTTTCCTAAATTTGTGTATGTGCTTATCAAGAGGCAATTTTTAAGTAATGATTTTCAACTCGGTTCGGGGTGAAGAGCTGAGTTGAATTCCAGTTGTGTTCATTACATTCACCCATGTAATGTACCCAGGGAAAGTTATGGAATCTAAATCTTTTTTTTTTCTGAATGTTATTATGTGCTTATCAAGAGAGGCATTTTTAAGTAATGATTTTTCAACTCGGATTGAGGTGGAGCTGAGTTTGAATTCCAGTTATGATTGTGATACTTATATGATAAT
>JBBBDQ010011059.1:0-11366 GCA_037127315.1 Ascarosepion bandense
GGGAAGGTTTTTTGGCTTTCTTCCTGGCCACCACCTGCCATTCGCCGTCTTTGTTGCTCACGGGAGACCTTGTGGGTTGTGCTTGTTTGCATCCTTCGCCTGTGCCGCCGGTTGCTGCTTGACTGGTTGGGCTGGTTGGGCCTTTTGAGCCGGATTCTTGGTTGGGCACGCTTTTGCCACGTGCTCCGCCGACCACCAGACCCAACAGCACGGCTTCACCGCCTTCCACGATGACGAAGATGGCGACCCCTGCAGGTGAGGATGTTGGGGATTTTGGCGATGTTTTCCTTGTCCGGGGTCACTGGAGTCATGTCTCCGTGGAATCCTTCTTTCATTGCAGCGGGAGACTTGGCCTTATGTGGACGAAGAAGGCGCCACGTGATCCTCAGCAATGTCTTCGGGACGCCGATGCGTGTGTTTCCACCTTCTTTCGTGCCCATGTCTCCGGTGTGGAACTGGAGGACGTTGGTCTCGGAACCACGCCGATCAGGTCCTTGCTTCTTCGGCGCTGGAGGAATAGAGCAGGACGTCCACGTGGGCGCCTCGCTACATTGGTCGGTCTTCAGTGATCTGCAGTCCCTCCTCGAACGTGTCCCTGGGACGCCGATCAGTTTTGACCACTAGTCCTTGGTGATCCGGGTTGTTGGCTCTCCTGGCCTCGATCTGCGCCAGTGGGTCCGGCTGGGACGAGCTTCGTCCAGTTGCTGATCCGCGGCAATCGCACTGGTGGATGGTAATAGTCGTTCGTCCTGCTGGATCTTGCCGCTCCTTTCCACCAAGGGGTCGAAGGTCGGGACGCCGGTGTTGCTGCTGCTGCTGACCGGCGGTGGCGGTGGTGACGCGCGTTGCCGATGACCTGGAGCGCTGCTGCTGCGGATCCGGTCGCTGGAGCAGGTTTGGTTGCTGCTGCTGCTGCACGTTGGTTGCTGGTGCCGGTGCAGTCGCCGCTGCTGGATTGGTCGCTGCTGCAGGTGCAGTCGCCGCTGCTGGATTGGTCGCTGCTGCAGGTGCAGTCGCCGCTGCTGGGGTGGTCGCTGCTGCAGGTGCAGTCGCCGCTGCTGGTCTGGTCGCTGCTGCGGGTGCAGTCGCCGCTGCTGGGGTGAGTCTCTGCTGCAGGTGCAGTCGCCGCTGCTGGGGTGGTCGCTGCTGACAGTGTGGCCGCCGCCGCCTCCGCTGGTGTGGGGGAGCCGAACAGCATGCTCTCCACTCGGTCATGGTGCGGGCTATGACGTCGTCGTCGTCGTCTGCGTCACACAGTTGCCAGTCTCCCACCGACGCCGTGGTGGGAGTGCCGACTCCCCGGTCCTTCTGTGGCCATGCCACAAAAGTGACCGATCACCGGACAACTTCTTTCGGTGTTTCGCGTTTTCGAAGAAACCGCTACTTTACCTTGGCCCGAGCAATGAACTCCGGGCTGGAAAACAGTATGTCCGAGAGACAGGTACGAACAAATAACACGGAGGAACAAATGCTCCACTAAGCTCCCACAACACAAAATCCACACAAACAAAAGTCTGGGGAAGTGGCTGGTTTTATTTATTCATTTTTACATGAATTATGGCACAAGGCCGAAAATTGGGAGGGGGAACAAAACTTGGGGTGGTCTTCAGTTACTATATCCTATACCCTGACCTAATCGGATTCACGACCCATACATACGTTACAATGATTCTCGTTCACCATAAGAATTTGTCCATCAACACTCGTACTTATCTAACTTCAAAATATCGCAAAAACATGCCAGGGACCACACAAAAGCTTAAAATGTACATAAAAATTTGTGATTATTTACAAAAATAGATTTTAAAATTTGTACATAAAAATTTGTGACTATTTACAATTATAGTACAAAAATAGATTTTAACATTTGTACATGAGATGATATGATGGGGAGGGTGTGAAGAAACAAAAATCCCCAAAACAAAAACAATTTCAAATGAATATTTATACAAAATATTAGTAAGACCCAAACACCCTCGTAATTAAAGAGGCCACTGTATTCTGCCTGTAGAGACAAGGTAAACCGCTCTTACCAAGAGGGAATGGAGAAGCTGGGTACAAAAATAAATTGGACTGGGAAATATAAGTGACCCAGCCGAGAATAAAACGGGGCAAAATAACAATGGTCAGTGGGAATCTCGAACTGGATCATAACAAAAGCAATGGAGCCGGGGAACAGGCTGGGACAAATACATTCACTCACATTAACTAGGTACTTCGAAAGCTAACCTTAACCGCGGGAGGAGAGGGTTCAGGGGAATCCACCCCGATGTGACTGAACAAAAAGAAAATCAAGGCTAGCCCAGTCACACGAACCAGGCTCGCTGCATATATCCACCTTTTGTAAAGTCTGTCGGGTGCAGCCGTTTCCGTTCAGTTCTAATCTTCATTTTGAGCTGGTGCTCAAAATATCGGATTAGATCTGATCCGAAGACGACCTCCCCGCAAGACTTCCTCCAGACGCGTCATCCGTCACCATTCTAGCCGTGGCCAGTAGCGACAGAAACACCATCCGCTTCACACCAGAGTACGGGGGCGACACATTGTCCACAGCGTATGCGCGATCAATGAGCACAAGCTCCCGCGGCGAGATGGGCAGTCAACTCGCCGACACGCCCGCAACGGGCGAACGCGCGAACAATGGAAGAAGGCGTGCGCCGACGTCTCCTTGATTCCAAGGTTGCAACGTTCACAATCTGGCAAATCCGCCAGGCCCATTGCGAAACGCTTGTCCGCAGGCGACAAACCATTCCGAGCCAATCGCCAGGTCAGAGAGAACTCGAGTTGCTGAGCCAATCCGCACCTGGCGCCCAAGACCAATGAGAGAGCGGTGCTCACTCTCGACATGCCGAGCTTACTCCTGGCTGTCCTTCACGGCACCCTCCACTAATCCCCGATGAAGAGTTTCCTAGGCTGGCGAAGGTCACTGGACAGTGGAATGGCTGTAAGGCCGCCAGACATTCGAGCAGGAATTTCGGTCTTGCAAGGCCTGACGGTCAGCCATAGGGTCGGGGGAGCGATGGTAAGGCAAGAGAACATACTCTCCTACCCCCGCAAGCAACCGATCTTCCTCCAACGCGCCTGAGAAATGCCAACCTCCGGCAGAGCACGTGGCTCCTCAAGTGTGGCATCCCAGACCCCCCTTGACACGGACAAGAGCAACAGACTCCTTTGTCGACCATGTGTTGCGTCCTCTCCACAGGCAGGAGAATAGCAAACGCTCGAGCGCCTTCTCGCAGTCGTCACAAAGGGGAGATACTGACAGCCGATGAAGATCATGGGAAAGGAGTATGTGTTGCACACCTCCGCCAAGCCCTTCACGGAGGGCCGTCGACGCCAAACCTTGACCGACGCGCCGACCTTTGCCAGTACTTCAGACCAGTTTTTCAACAGCAAGTCCGGACCGAACCAAACTCCGAGGAGCTTGACCGGCCCGTCCGTCCAGTCGAAGGGGCCCCGGAGAAACACCCTTCCGAAGCGCCTAACCGCAAGCCGGAAGACTTGTCGCGGTTAATTCAGCCCTGTCTGTCTCGTACCGTACAAGCGCCGCCTGCCGCGCCTGTGTCCTGCGGGAGGACACAAGGTCGTTACGTCGTGGCGTACGCGGAAACCCTGGCTCGAGCTCCGCCGAGACTCGATTCCACGTAGGACCGGACTGCCCGTCTCGTCCTTCGCCGGCGAAGGAGGGGCTCCAACGCCAGGACGTAAAGGAAAGACAGTGGACAACCCTGTCGGACCGACCTAGACAGCGCGAAAGCGCAGCAGCTTCCGTTCACCTGTACCACAGCCTTGGAGGTAATCCCAGAAGGCTAATCCAGCGGCTGAAGTCGGGTTTGAATCCGGCGGCCTGCAGGACAGCAGCCAGGTGGCCATGGTCAATCCTATCAAATGCCTTGGACTGATCCAAATTGATCAGCGCGGCCTCATCGTCGTCTTCTACACCCTCTACGATCGTGCGAATCAAGTGCAGGTTGCTCTGAATTGTTCGTCCTTCACAGAACAAAGTCTGATCCGGTCCCAACAGAGACTCGGCAACTAGCTGCAAGCGATTCGTCAGGATCTTGGCCAAAATCTTTAGCTCTGTGTTTAGCAGAGTTATGGGCCTGTAATCATCTAGTTCCCTCCCAACCTTCTGCCTTTTCTCAACAGCGTGATCACGCCCCTGGTGATCCGACCGGGGATGGACCCTGCGAAACCAGTGGTTGAACACGACAGCCAAACGGGACAGGTTGCGACATCCTCAAGTACATTTCGCAGGGCCAACCATCCAAGCTGGCGACTTGCCTCTGCCGACCTTCTTCAAAGCCACGTAGATTTCGTCCTCCGTAATCTCCTTCGCAACTAGCCACTTCCCAGCCGGCAAAAGCCGAGGAAAGTCAGCCAAATAGCTGCGGAAACTCCTCGTCACGGAGTCGGGCTCCTTGGTAAATCGGTGTTCGAAATGCCGGAACGCCTCGCACATGTCGTTGGTGGACCTTGGGAGATGTCCCTCCGGGTCGCGTACCTCTCGAATGTACCGGTCGCCGGCCTGGCGAATTTCTTCCTTGCGCAGTTCTGCGCATACATGTTCCACCTTCGGAAGACATCTTGCTTAACTTAGCCACAATTACCTGACCCATGTAGCGCCCGCTAGTCGAGCGCTCCAGAGGCCTCTAGCTAAGGCTATCTCTAGGATCCCTCCAGCCTCCGCCCGGGGTGAAATTAGCACTCAAGTGTCTTTGCCTCCACACTTATCTAGGTTGAGCCGCTGGCTATATTTGGTGGCGAAAGACCTAATGGTGTCCTTAAGGTTAACCCACCACCTACTCCCAATGACTCGCCCAGTTAATTCCCGCTGAACTAGTTTTGTCAGCTGGTCACGAAAATCCCGTCTGTCCAATAAGGACTGATTGAACTTCCAATAACCAGCCAACCTAGGCCTAAAGTCTAATACGACCCGGGCACAAACGAGTTTGTGGTCCGATAGCCTAGCCAGTGGAACGTTGGACATTCTAAGAAGTCTATGTCGGCTTCTCTGACTAACATCCTATCCAGGTACGCGGATACCCGGGTAGAGAGGCCAACTATGCGTCCACGTCCACATGCTCCATCCGGATGATCGACCCATTGTCTATCGACGAGACAAATTCGCCGATCAGATCAACCAGGCTACGATGCTACTCCGCCCATGGCACCTTCCTCTATCCCATTTGGGGGGTTAGGACGGCATTCCAGTCCCCAACTAAGATTAGCCGTGTTGAATGCACCATGAAGGGCTCCAACAGCCGAAAAAGAGACACGCTCACCTGGGACATTGGGCGCATAAACCGCAATCAACCGGAACGATTTGCTTTTCACTGCAATATCTGCCACGATCAGCCGGCCCTCGGCACCGACATGGACAAGGTCGATCCTCAACGTCAAGGTACGCTTGACCAGCAAAGAAACACCTCTGGCATGCCCAAAGCTCCCATATGCTGAATAGACGACATAGTCGTTAGACAGCACACACGAGTCGACTTCGCAAACAAAGTGAGTCTTGGATCGCGGCCACATCCACGCCGAACGACAAGAGGTCACGAAGCAGGCCGAGCCGCACACGATCCTCGAACCCGTTTCCCATTTAAGCTGGCTATCTTGTGGAGCAGCAGTTTAGTTCTGAAAGGGAAAACCTTTAAACCTTCCAACAAAAATACTAGTCACATACGGGACGGAAATCCCCTAGCAGATAGGACCCCGACGGACTGTCCCTGAGGAACCCACGTTCGAACGTAATCCGTCCGTCTAGGACAATGCCGCCAACGTCCGTGGGTATATTGAATTTACTACCCTATGGGAACTGGGGTGGAGTAAAACAGGGGACCTCCCGGAACAATTTTTTTTCCATTTTTTTGAGTTCAGGTGTGTTGTGCTGAACCATGGTAACTTTGCAAATGTCTCTTTGCTTCGTGGATGTGATCCCAGACCCTCAGGTTGCCACGGTGTTCCTCACCAGGAGTGATGACACCTGGGAGCCTGAGAAAGTTTCTGGGATTGCACAGTGTTCTTGCCCTCCCACTGAGGGGTCAGCCTCAGCAGGGGCTTTAAGAGTTTTCACCTCTGAGATGACCACTCAGAGGCAACGTCCTCCTCACTTTAAGGAGTGCTTCCCCTTGGGGCAGGGCTTTTTCTTTTTGCCCGAGGAGTGGACAGAGGAGGGAGGGAGTGGGGGTTAAAGCACAAGATTTCAGAAGAGGTCAGTTTAAGAACTGGGGACTGGGAGGCTTTTTGCGGGGATGAAGGAAGACTTCTTACCTTTAGTGCATAAGTCTGTTTAACCGGAGACACTGGTAGGGAGCTGCATTTTTCGGCTCGCGGCCTCCTTTCGTTGCTCCGGCTCCTTCTCCTGGCCTTTGTGTTGTTGTGCTGCTCCTCTGCCTCTTCCTCTCTCCCACGTTTCAGGGAGGGTGTCCTTTGTACTTCCATTTGCTGGGGGGAAGGACTTCTTGCCTTCCTCTGTTTGGGAGGAGACACCTCCTTTGGTTTTGCCGGCGCCTTCGCCGGGGACTCCTTAGGTTTGGTAGGAGTCGACAGCCCCACCGGGGTCTGCTTGGCAGGCGTCTTGACAGGTGGCGGCACATTGTCCGGGAATGTTTTTTGGCTTTCTTCCTGGCCACCACCTGCCATTCGGCCGTTCTTGTTGGTCACGGGAGACTGCGTAGGTTGTGCTTGTTTTCCGCCATCCTTCTCCTGCGCCGCTGGCTGCTGCTTGACCGGTTGGGCTGGTTGGGCCTCGTAGGCCGGATTCTTGGCTGGGCACGCTTTTGCCACGTGCTCCGCCGACCCGCAGACCCAACAGCACGGCTTCCTCGCCTTCTACGATGACGAAGATGGCGCGACCCCTGCAGGTGAGGATGTTGGGGATCTGCGATGTTTTCCTTGTCCAGGGTCACCTGCAGGGTCATGTCTCCCGTGAGGAATCTTGCTTTCGACCGCAGCGAGGAGACTTCGGCCACCCTTTCCATATTGCACGAAGAAGGCGCCGACGTGATCTTCATCAATGTCCATGGGGACGCCGTGCAGCGTGATTTTCACCTTCTTCGTGCCCATGTACTCCGTGTGGAACTGGAGCGTTTTGGTTTCCAGAACCACGCCGATTAAGTTCTTGGCTTCATCGGCGGAGCCGAGCAGGACGTCCCACGTGGTGTTGCTTCTCCTCGCTACGGCCCTGGCTCTGGATCTTCAGTGTCTGCAGTCCCTCCTCGAACGTATCCCTGGGGACGCTGATCAGTTTCTTGGTCTTCAGGTCCTTGGTGATCAGGGTGATGACCCTCGCCTCGATCTGCGCCAAGTGGTCCGGCTTCGAGACGAGCTCCGTCCTCTGGATGTAGTCCGCGTAATCCTTTTGGATGGACTGGTAATAGTCCTCGTCCTTACGCGTGATCTTCTTGCCTCCTTTCCACCCAGAGGTCGAGGGTAAGGGGGACGCTGGTGCTGCTGCTGCTGCTGCTGCTGCTGTCCGTGCCGGCGGGGGTGTTGCTGCTGCAGTTGCCGCCGGTCTGACGCTGCTGCAGATCCGGTCGCTGGAGCAGGTTTGGCTGTTGCTGCCACTGCTTGTTGCTGCCAGCTCTGGCCGCTGCTGATTGGGTCGTTGCCAGCAGGTGCAGCCGCTGCTGGATTGGTCGTTGCTGCAGGTGCAGTCGCCGTTGCTGGGGTGGTCGCTGCTGGCGGCGGTGTCGCCGCTGCTGGTCTGGTCGCTGCTGCAGGTGCAGTCGCCGCTGCTGGTCTGGTCGCTGCTGCAGGTGCAGTCGCCGCTGCTGGGGTGGTTCTGCTGCAGGTGCAGTCGCCGCTGCTGGTCCGGTCGCTGCTGACAGCGGTGGCCGCCGCCGCTCCGCTGGCGTGGGGGAGCCGAACAGCATGCTCTCCCACTCGGTCATGGTGCGGGCTATGACGTCGTCGTCGTCTGCGTCACACAGCCGCCAGTCTCCCACCGACGCCGTGGTGGAGTGCCGATTTCCCCGGTCCTTCTGTGTGCCATGCCACAAAAGTGACCGATCACCGGACAACTGGTGTTTCGCGTTTTCAAAGAAACCGCTACTTTACGCTGTTTGAGTACGAACTCGGTTGGAAATCAGGTTGTCCAAGAGACAAAGTGCGAGCAGATATCACTGCGGAACAACTACTCCACTAGGCTCTTCCAACGAACAGGGGGAAGTGGCTAGGCCGTGGCCATGCCACGAGGTGGACAACTGCTTCCCGGTGTTTCGCGTTCCGAAGAACACTACTTTTTACGCTGGCCCGAGCAATAAACTCGGGCTGGAAAACAGCATGTCCGAGAGACAGAGTGCGAACAAATAACACGAGGAACAAATGCTCCACTAAGCTCCCACAACACAAAATCCACAGCGAACAAAAGTCTGGGGAAGTGGCTGGTTTTATTTATTCATTTTTACGAATTATGGCACAAGGCCGAAAGGTGGGAGGGGGAACAAAACTTGGGGTGGTCTTCAGTTACTATATCCTATACCTAGCTAATCGGATTCACGACCCATACATACGTTACAACGACTTTCGTCCACCATAAGAATTTGTCCATCAACACTGTACTTATCTAGCACCAAAATATCGCAAAAACATACCGGGACCTACAAAAACGCCCCAAATGTACATAAAAATTTGTGATTATTTACAAAAATAGATTTTAAAATTTGTACATAAAAATTTGTGACTATTTACAATTATAGTACAAAATAGATTTTAACATTTGTACATGAGATGATATGATGGGAGGGGAAAAGGGAAGAAACAAAAAATCCCCAAAACAAAAACAATTTCAAATGAATATTTATACAAAATGTTAGTAAGACCCAAACACACTTTCGTAATTAAAGAGGCCACTGTATTCTGCCTGTAGAGACAAAATCAAGCCGCTCTCTTTCTAAGGGGAATTGGAGAAGCAAGGTACAAAAAAATAAATTGGACTGGAGAATATATAAGGTTGACCCAGCCGAGAATAAAACGGGGCAAAATAACAATGGTCAGTGGGAATCTCGAACTGGATCATAACAAAAGCAATGGAGCCGGGAACAGGCTAGGACAAATACATTCACTCACATTAACTAGGTATACAAAAGAAAGCACCTTAACCGCGGGAGGGGTCTCCAGAGGAATCCACCCCGATGTGACTTGGCAGAACTAAAAAAGAAAATCAAGGCTAGCCCCGGTCACACGAACCAGGCTCGCTGCATATATCCACCTTTTGTTAAAGTCTGTCGGGTGCAGCCGTTTCCGTTCAGCGTTCTAATCTTCATTTGAGCTATGCCTAAAATATTTGATTATTCGATCCGAAAGACGACTTCCGCAAGACTTCCCTCCAGACGTCATCCAAATCACCATTCTAGCCGTGGCCAGTAGTTGGACAGAAACACCATCCGCTTCACACCAGAGTACGGGGCATACATTGTCCACAGCGTATGCGCGATCAATGGCTACAAGTTCCCGCGGCGAGATACGAGCGCAGTTTCCACCCCGCCGACATGCGCCCACAACGGGCGAACGCGCGAACAATGGAAGAAGGCGTGCGCCGACGTCTCCGGATTCCCGCTGCAACGTTCACAACGGCAATCCGTTGTGGCCCCACGGCAAAACGCTTGTCATTGAGCGACAAACTATCTGTCAATCGCCAGGTCAGAGAGAACTCAGAGTTGCTGAGCCAATCCGCACCTGGCGCCCGCTGACCAATGAGACGGTACTCCACTCTCGAGGCGCCGAGCTGACGCAGCTTATCCTTCGTACTGCACCCTCCACTAATCCCCGATAGAAGAGTTTCCTAGGCTGCAGTGTTACCGGATCGGAATGGCCCAAGGCCGCTAGACATTCGAGCAGGGACTCGGTCGCACCTGCGTCTCGACGGTCAGCCATAGGTCGGGGGAGCGATGGTATGCGCGGAACATGTCCCTCACTACCCCGCAAGCAACCGATCTTCCTCCAACGCGCGCTCGAGCTAACCTCGAAGCGAGCACGTGGCTCCTCAAGTGTGGCATCCCCAGACCCCCTTGACACGGACGGAGGCACCTTGTCGACCTCGCGTTTGCGTCCTCTCCACAGGCAGGAGAATAAAGCAAACGCTCGAGCGCCTTCAAGACTGTCACAAGGGAAGTACTGATAAAATGGGTAAAGGATCATGGGAAAGAGGTATGGTGCTGCACACCTCCGCCAAGCCCTTCACGGAGATCTCGTCGACGCCAAACCTTGACCGACGCGCCGACCTTTGCCAGTACTAATCTAAGTTTTTTCCAGCAACTGTAAGTCCGGACCGAACCAAACTCCGAGGAGCCGACTGCCCGTCCGTCCACCAGAGAAGGGCCCCGGGGAGGAAACACCTCTTCCAAGCGCCTAACCGCAAGCCGAAGACTATTGCGAGAAGGTTAATTCGGGCCCCTGTCACCTTCTCGTACCGTACAAGGCCCGCTGTACCGCCTCTGCGTCCCCGCGGGAGGACACAAAGGTCGTTACGTCATCGGCGTACGCGGAAACCCCTGGCCTCGAGCCCGCCAGGGACCGAAGATTCACCGTGGGACCGACCGTGCCCGTCCGTCCCTAGCCGGCGAAGGAGGGCTCCAACGCCAGGACGTAAAGGAGAGAAGAGCAGTGGCAACCCTGTCGGACCGACCTAGACAGCGCGAAAGCGCCCGACAGCTTCCTCGTCTCACCAGTACCAGCCAGCCTTGGGGAGCGACAGAAGGCTAATCCAGTGGCTGAAGTCGGGTTTGAATCCGTTGGCCCGCAGGACAGCAGCCAGGTAGCCATGGTCAATCCTATCAAATGCCTTGGACTGATCCAATGATCAGCGCGGCCTCATCGTCGCGTCTCACACCCTCTACGATCGTGCGAATCAAGTGCAGGTTGCTCTGAGAATTGTTCGTCCCTTCACAGAACAAGTCTGATCCGGTCCCAACAGAGACTGGGCAACTAGCTGCAAGCGATTCGTCAGGATCTTGGCCAAAATCTTTGACCCTGCGTTTCAGCAGAGTTACGGGCCTGTAATCATCTAGTTCCCTCCCAACCTTCTTGCCTTTTCTTCAACAGCGTGATCACGCCCCTGGTGATCCGACCGGGGATGGACTCCTGCCGAAACCAGTGGTTGAACACGACAGCCAAGAGCGGGACAAAAAGGTGCGACATCCTCAAGTACATTTCATAGGGCAAACCATCCAAGCCTTCCGCTACCCCAGCTCTGCCGACCTTCTTCAAAGCCACGTAGATTTCGTCCTCCGTAATCTCCCCCTTCGCAGCTAGCCGCTTCAGCCGGCAAAAGCCGGGGGAAAGTCAGCCAAATAGCTGCGAAACTCCTCGTCACGGAGTCCAGGCTCCTTGGTAAATCGGTGTTCGAATGCTGCCGAACGCCT
>JBBBDQ010011070.1:0-16714 GCA_037127315.1 Ascarosepion bandense
TAATAATGTCACGGGTCTTTCAGCAGCTATTAAGAAACCTACATTTGACTTCCAAAAACGGATGAGTGAGAAATTCAAGGGGTCGGAAGTAGTACTTTATTTTATAAAGTTGTGAAAAGAAACTTAAGGTATTTCAACCTACACGCAGGTAAAGAGGACAACGATGTCTTTCCTGCCTGGTCGGAGCCGCCATTTGGAATTTAGGTATCAGTCTACGGAACTTGACCTGTGCTAGGTGCGACTATCAACTATAGAACCCCTCTAGTTCAAGTTCTTTCAAGAAGTAATATTGGGTTTGTTGGTCGAACAAATATAGTCTTACAGTTTGTAAGAACAAATTAGTTGGTGGGGACTGCGTGGAAGTTAGTCGCTAAAAATAAAAAATTGCAGAGGAGACAGCAAGTCAAAATCGCGGTCATTTTCTTGAACGACGGAACTCAAAAATAAATTAAATTTTTTCCTCTGAATTCATTTTAAAGTCACATGCCAAGTCAGAACCAATGATCTGTGGCATACCATTTTTTGTTTCCACTTAAACAGGAAACAGCTTCATAAGAAAAAAGAAAATGAACGAATCTCATCGCAAGATGGGGGTTGTGCGTGTTATTGTTTCTGAAAATTTTGATTTGTTGAGTTCTTTCATCAAACCTTTGACTTCGATCCAAAAAACAGTTTAAGTGCCACATTGTCCAATTTCAGCCTCCAGTTCACTCTACTTAGTTTCAAGACAAACTTGGAGATGTTTATGTGTAGTTAGTAGAATTTCTGTTCCACCGCTCATAAGGTTTGATGCTTGCAGACAAATGAACAGTCTTAACTCAATGCTTTCCCAGCTGCGCACATCACCAAAACAAAACAAAAAAAAAAACAAAAAAAACACACAACTCCCAGCCATTGTCGCAGACCCTTTTTATGGACAAAAAGCTATTTGCAACGCACCAATCATCGCCGTCAGTCTCATTCCTCACTCAGCATAAAATGACAGGTTGAAGAATATTCATTTTTATTTATTTTTATTTATTTATTTATTATAATAACAACACCAACACCAACACCAACACCAACACCAACACCGCTTGCGAGGACGCAACTGGACTCTCTGGCGTGGGTTTACGCCGCACACGCATTCATCACAACACAGCAGCCCGACAAGCAAAACACCTTGGACGCTTTGGCTCTGGTAAGTGTGAATGTTTATCGTCACATTGTCTTACTTGATACGCTAATGTAATTGTGTAAAGTTTTCTTTCTATATCTGCTTGAATTGTTCTAGATCTATGAATAAAGTCTCAGAAAATGCTAATATCTGCTCCCTCGGCTATACTCAGGATGATATTCATATCAGTTTGCTGCTCTTTATCCGTAGTGTTGACATTTTCCAATACAGATATTGACGTACCTGGTCACGGAAGTTTTGTACTCATTGTATGTGAATTCTGAGTAGGCAGTCTTCAAAATATTTCTCACAGAACATACATATTAAACCAGTTATCTTTGCAAGATTGGTAGTTACGTTGTATTTTAGTTTATTTTGGGTTCATCCCCCTTCCACCATTTCATCTTTCATTAAATGTTTTAAATTATATTCTGTGTATATGAATACCGTCTTTATTGTCATGGTTTCCCCCTTTTTCTAGGTGTCCTTGTGGTATTGTGGTGTATGTAGGATCGGGAGCTGATGGATGGGTTCTTTTGCTGTATGCAAATTGCAATGAGTGAATGGGTCGTGATGAGTGTTCAGCTAGGTATAGGATAGTTAAGTGTGTACCAACTTTTCGGCCATGTGCCACTATTTTGTGATACATACAAAATTAATATTGCCACTCTTTTGTGGGATGGACGGATCTTACTAACACTTGTTTATTTTAGTTTGAAAATTGTTGTATTTTGATTTATGTGGGTATTTCATCCCCCTCCCTGTTTCATTATCATTAAATCTTGTAAATATATTTTGTATATTGTATATATTAGCATTTTTACCTCATGGCTTTTTCCCCTTTTTAGGTGCCCCTTGTAAATATATGGTATTGTGATGTGTGAAAGATGGGTTCTTGTGGTGATTGAGCTATTTGTAATGAGTGAATGGTTCTTGATAGTGTTTAGCTAGGTATAGGATAGCGAGTATTGACCAACCTCTACTTGCCCCTCCTTTCGGCCTTGTGCCACGAATTCCTGCATTTTTATACATGAATAAATATTGATACAATTTAGAAATCAAAAATAAAATGACCGCTGTTCGATACCCGCTGAAACAAACTTTTAAGTTGCGGCAAGTAAAGATGGTCGCATGGATAGAAGCGTTGACTGAGTAATCCAAAGAGTAAGTTGACAGAAAGAGTTGTGAGTTCAGTACCTGGTCACTGCAGAAGCTCAGCGACTTGGGGAGGTTAAGCTACTAAAGGAAATTAACTGAAACTGAGATATCCAGGAAAAGTATGGCACATGGAACTAGAACAATCTACCCCACCCCGTGGACGAAATAAAGGGTTTGGCTTCAAATTTCAAAATATATCACTGAAGAAGGTCGAAACATACAACGGCCGAAACGTCGTGAATATGGCAATAAAGGAATGAGAAAGTCCGAACGATGAAGTGTAAATAGTTACAATAGCTCATCCCATAAGACAAATATTAAAGATAAATTTGTTTCTCGGTTAAAACAAATTAAAACAGAAGTAAAATCGCACTGGAAATATATTGGCGGACCTGAAGGAGACTACCACCACCCTTTGGCCGACCTGAAGGAGACTACCACCACCCTTTGGCGGACCTGAAGGAGACTATTACTACCTGTAAATTGGTTGATTATCATTTTTTTTTCAGTGCAATCTTATCGATTAAACCTAAACTCTCCGATTGACAAAAAATTTGTAAAAATTTCAACATTTAAACAATTTTAGTAGTTTTTCATAGAACCTTATAATAAATCGATCCTGTGCAATTAAACTTTTTTGTTTCTTTTGTATTCAACTACTGAATTTTGCGAAATTTTTAAATAAAGCCATTCTTAGTTTCGAGGAGATACCATCGTAAGAACTGAAGAAAACTTGAAAAGACAAAAACAAGATCAACAACTCGTCCCAAAAAAAAACAAAACAAAACAAAGCGACCCCAACGCGAGTGATGCCAATATGGAGGATCGATTAACTATGACGGATGAAAAATTGAGCCCCCACTTTGGAAATTGTTTACATGTTGAATTTTTCAAATTTATTGATAATCGGAAATTTTGCTCAATAACCGATAAGACTATGAAAATATTTTAAACAATAAACAACAAATTTAAAGGTGGTGGTAGTCTCCTTCGGCGCTAATATATTTGTTAGTTTCAATCTGTCTGTTTGCCCCAACTCTTCACTCGAACAATTAAGTTAAAAGGACGTACCATTTGCGAGTGTTTCGATTTAAATTATATATATATATATATATATATATATATATATATATATAATGTACCAGGAAAGAATAATTTAAGTTTTTTTGCATTTCTTGACACCATTCAGTTTCCCAAATTTCGGCGGTAACATTGGTGGGTGGGTAGAAGTCGTTAACAAAAACTGTTTGAAATTTGAATGGAGGACAATTAACACAAGTCGCCATGGAAAGGTAGGTTCGCAGGAAACAAAATGACAGCTCCGACAGACAAAGCAAAACATAAATTCAGCCTCTGCAACAAAGACTGTCACCCCCGCATCGGTTTCTACAATCGCAGTGACGCCAGTGCTCCAGTCAAGCAGACAACTAGAATGCTACCCATGATCAACCCTGACCGACTGGGGCTACTACTGTGGCCATTGTATTTTAAAAGGCCGAGAGCCGAACGGATCTGTGAAAATGGTAGGAAAGGTCATTAACCCTAACCTTACCACAGCATCAATGGTACAAAACAGTCTGGTTGGAGTTTTCTTCTCCAATATTGGTTGATAACTAAGGTTGCAGGGTCAAATCTGTCCTGTTATTTCCCCATAGTTGAAGGTGGGAAATGGATTTATACATTTCTCAGAGTATTAACACATAGATTAATGGGAATTTTCTAAATACAGGTTAGATGTGGTACAAGGCCGAATGTATGGGGCAGCCAGTGAGGATTGAACTCTCTACCCAATTGATCTTGCAATACAATCTTGGTAACCACTACCTTAAGTCGAAATTTTAAAATATTTGACACTCATTAATATTCTTGTAAAATCCCCAAGAATTGTGGCGACCGTAAAACGCCTAGCATTTAATCGGGGTCAAAAAAATTTCTTTCATCTCAATCTGGTGAGGAAGTTTTCGATTTTGTATAATAAATTTAGCATGTGTTCCTGTTGACAAGAGGCCGCGTTTTTCAGTGAGTATGGAAATTTGAATTCCTGCACTGTAGTTTTTACCCAGGTAGTTAACTTTTGTGCGATATTTCCAAATTAAGCTTTGTGTCGGCTAAATCCCCCGAGAGGATTGTGGATGGTTATAAAATGGAGACTCAGCGAGAAAAATCACCTGTTGAGTTTTTCAAATTGCAGTCGAAATGTAACGACTGTGGAAAGTGTTCCCAACTGGGGAACCACGACCCAGAGGCTGGTCGCCTACCCAGAACTCATGGCTGAGAAGATGTAAGAAACATAGAAAAACCTGCCGCCGATTAACTTAATGGAATTTGAATAATGCGCCTCCGATAAAAACCCCGAAAGAAGTTTGTTTTAAAGGTTATTTTGGAAAATTGACAGCTCTGATTATAGAGAATATATGAATTAGACTTTAATGAAAATTTGAAGAGCTCTGATTACTTTACTGAAACTTCGAAAGGACTTAATTTTTATTGAAGATTGAAAGCTGTGTATTTTAAACGAATCGTCTGTCTGTTGTAAACTGGTATTTACAATTAAACTGTATTTTCTGCTTTTGTAAAAAAAATTTTATAAAGACTTTCTTCGTAACTCTCCAGACGTCTTCGAACTTTTTCATTTATTTTTTTATTTTTTTTATTTTTTTATTTTTCGTCGTGTTTATTTTAACCACAAGTGTCGAGTCTGGATCTGGTAGAAATACGGCCTACGGGTTTACACAACGTGACTTTCTGAGATCAAATCACAACGTGGGGTGAGTCGTTATTTGTAATAGAACGTCTTGAGGACCAGCTTCTGTGACTAAGATCGACCAGCGGCCAGAAAGCGTCGACATAATTGGTACCGTTCGACATCATCGTCAAGGGGTGTCCGTAATCGTCTACGTCTACAACCAGCCAGCCCGGCAGATAGTGTTACAACGTCACTAAAGTCTGTGCTAAATTTATTCATCGTCAATAGACGATTTACAAAATTTTTAACTTTTAATTGAAACTCCTCAAAATTTCAATGAAGTCGTTGATTAAAATATTGAAAACAAATCAAATGCGTTCAGGTTTAAAAGATTCGCAGGTAAGTTTAAAAATAACTGAAGAGGAGAAATCGTGGTTGTTCAAATTTTCCATTTTAATACATTTTAAAAAATATCAGAAGTCTTTGCCAAGCAATTCACGAACGTTGGATAAATTATGCAAGAGAAAATGAAAATGGTGTGTCCGGTTTAAAAATACTCAGATGATATTTCTTCGGACCAATCAGCGTCGACACTGATCCTAGAAAGCCAAATGATTTGTTTGTACTTCCATGGATTCTGAAGAAGCGGTGTTTTGTTATCCGCAAATAACCAAAGCGATAAAATCGCGTGTCTTCTATGTGCCGTGTCCTTTCAGGACGTAGGCGATCATGGCTTTCCACGTTTCCCTGTCCCTTAGTGGCTCTTAGCACACTTTCTCTGTTACACCACCCAAACTCCGCTCTGCCATCCACTAGCTGAAACCCATAAATCTAAAATATAAATGTATAGAAACTACCATGGCCACAAAATGAGGGATCAGTTTATATATTGATTATTATATAATTTGATTCCCCACTTTATATTCACATTATAATTTCTTATAAACAGTTGGCGTATATATTTTATGTGCCGTGTCCTTTTAGGACGTAGGCGATCGTGGCTTTCTACGTCTCCCTGTCCTAGTGGCTCTTAGCACGCTTTCTCCTGTTACACCCCGCAACCTCGTTCCGTCATCCACCTGATCAGGCCCTTCAAATGTTACCCGCTGCTTTCCTGTTTCTTTTCCCCCAACTCTATCTGGCCTGTTAGTATCAGATTCTCCAAGCCCTCTTTCCTCATTGCATGTCTCAAGAACTTTAGTTGTCTCCTTCTGGTGCTCAGTATTAATTTCCTTTTCGTTTCAATCCTTTCTGAAACCTCATCATTGCTCACATGCTCGATCCATAATATTCGCAGCATCCTTCTGTAGAACCACATTTCAGTTGCTTCAAGTTTTTCATTCATCTTTGATATTGTCCAGCATTCACTGCCATATTGAAGAACTGAAATCTCACTGAAATCAGTACTCTCTTCTTTGTTTCTAGCGAAATTGTCCTGTTTCTTAATACTTCGCTCAACTCCTGGACTGCTTCTTTCGACATGCCAATTCGCCTTCGGATCTCTGTGTCACCTTTCCGTCTTTTGTTAGAACACTTCCCAGGTATTTAAAATTTTATGCTTGATTTTTTAGTATCCCCGACCTGTATTTGGCATTTTGGGCTGCTCTTTTTGCTGATGACCAGGCATTCGAACGGTAACCGTTCTAATAAAGCCTTAGTTTCTTTAACATATGAAAATGTTGAATTCGAATCCAAACATTAAAAGGTCAAGTGTTTCACGTTTTATTCTCCTTACATATGACTAAATTTGGACAGTTATGTCAATTCTGGTCAACCATACTTTATCGCCACATCTGGCTGTCATCAATCACTTCACAGGTCAGAGAGATCAGAGCTCTGTGATTTAAAAAAAAAAAAAACAAGACTTTTATTTTAAATTTCATGTTATAAACAAGTAATACTTGTGTAAATCAGGTTATAAATAACATATCACAAATGTATATTTTATTTTTGCATGATTTTTTAAAACCGAGAATTAACTTTTTGTTCATAAACATATCAAAATGGACAAAGAAAATGTTTGAAAACTCGAAAAATTGAGATTCTAATCAATATAATTTCTATTTGAAATAAATTATTTTGCTTACTGGAAATAAAATAATCATTTAGCTTTCAATTATAGCTAAAATTAAGGTTTCAAGAAAACTTTATTTTTAAAAGTACATTTTAAAACTTGGGTATCAAAAATGAGTGGAGGTGCCGACTTCAAATGTTCGCTTGAGGGCAGAAAAAAAAACGGGTTGGTCATTTTCTTCGTCATAATCTTACAATGGGAATTTACAGACAGCTTGAATGACGCCCATCTCCAACCTGTAACGTTGATAGATATATGGTTTCTTATACTTCTCGAGCGAGGCTCTCATGGTAACCAACAAAAATGTTGGCTAACCAAGAGACCCAAGGGGCTGCCCATAGAAACCCCATCTACTCGGACATACATATCATTTTTCAAAGTTGAACTCTATTCCTTTTGTTGCTAACATCAGGAACTGTAAGTTTTAAAGACTCCGGAATGTAAGGAGGACCCAAGCTTCTATAGAGAGCATCAGCACATATGTGTTATCTCTTGTAAGGGATATTCGTGTACAGACTTACATTATAAAAAGAAACCGTGATCTTATCATTAGAAGTAATGGGATAATTTTTAATAAACTTCGAAAAGGTGAAAGAATCTATTACACATTAAGTTGAGAAATGGTCGCTCTCTCGCTCTCTCTCGCTCTCTCTCTCTCTCACTCTCTCGCTCTCTCTCACTCTCTCGCTCTCTCTCGCTCTCGCTGAATCATTTACCCATTTCTTTATTTACGTATTTAGTTCAATCGTAAATGTTTTTTTAATTTTCCGTATTTATATTAATCGTAACTTTAAAACGTGTTCCAGCATTATCTCTTGTAATTCTTCGCTATTCAGTCTAAGCTTGTTATAATTGTGCCACTGATTGTTCTCTTAAGAAGCGTTCGCCAAATGGCAGCCTAGGTCAGAATGTGCCTTCAAAAAATGAACATAAAATTATGTTTATTCAGATCTATATTTTTGTTCTGTGGTATCAAGTCATTATTCCGATATGTGTGTGTGTGTTTTTACGATCTCACACCCTGATTGAGCACTCTGGAAGAATGGTAAACTTTGAAAAAACAGTAGCTACTCCCGGCATCTACACATCGTTCATTCAGTAATGGGAGTAGAACACTCTAACTACTGGCGTGTGTTTACACATGATACTCTCCGCATGCTAAACTCTGCCTCCCTCTACCTCTCATAGATCAGAGGTAGAATCACCGACTGACGTTAAATCGGTCGGGTTTCAATGCTGGTAAACGCAATCGGATATCTAACTGTACTGATGAGCTGTGATAGAGCGAAACAGATTTGCCTGCAGATGACACACACACACACACACATATATAATTTCCCTCCTGTCACGCTCATGCAGAGAGAAACAAAAGCAAGGCAAAGTTGGCTCAGTCCATAAACTTTACTGCCAATTATGAAAGCTCTTGCCGCATGTTCTCTCTTTAACAGAGCCTTATTTAACTTTTTATTTCTGTGTTCTTGCAATAATTGTCGTGTAATGAAAGAAAAAATATCGCAGAATTTCCCTCAGGGGCTTGGATTATTTTTCTTTTGTCTTTATGTAAAATGCAGTAGTAGGTACATTAATATATTTATTGCCTTCATTTTAAACGGAACATCGATATAAATATTTTGAAGGAATGAGCCTACTCATATTTTAAAATTCTTCGTTGTATTTGTCGATACGTGGTGACAGTTTCAGGAGGTCTAAGGTTCATCCCGGACGAGCCCTAATTTTGTTACGATATGTTGCAACAAAAGAAAAAAATGATTAACTAAAACACAGAACCTAATCACAGACAAAATATTTAATTTACGATAACACAAAATAAAAATATTTACAAAATATACAATTTTTGCATTCAAAACGAGAAACATAGTTTACACCTGGTAGAGTGACGAGTAAGTGTTACGAAGGGAAGGAAGATGCCGAGTATCTTTACCCAGTTAAGCTAGCGAAGTAGTCTAAGTGCTATACTTTTTGGAAATCTTCAAATGTGTATAAAAATTATTCGTTTGGTCAATGAAAGGGTCCAAAAATTTCTATTTACCCACTTAGTTCCATGAGGTTCTCTTTCAGGTTTTAGTTGGTCGGCAACTTTTCGTAGAATTCTTTCGGTTGGATATACAAATCCTTGAAGCAAAGCCGGAGTTGAATGCGAAAACTTTCTAACAACTGACTCTCTCCCCAAAACCTATTTTTCTAACACTTAATTTGCATATTTAGAATCCTTTAGAATTTTCTAGTTTTTACTTGAATATTCTACACCCTTCCAAAACTTTCAATTCCTAATTTCTCTATTTAACAACTACTAAAAGGAATTAAAACTTTTTTGTAATAACTCAATAGAATCCCTTACTATAACCTTTTAAACATTATTATTTTTTATATGTAAATGCATCCACTTAACATCTGGAAATTTAATGTTCTTCTGCAGGGAGACGTTTAGCGCTTGAGACATACTTAGGTAAGATTTGTTGCATTTGTGCAACTGAATCCAAAAAATTATATTTTTGGAGTTACAGTTTAGAAATCAGCGGTCGGCGAACTCCCGGCCCGCGGGCCACATCCGGCCCTCGAGTGAATCTTGTCCGGCCCGCTACCTTACTCTGAACACGATATAAATATAGGTAGACCAACTCAGAGACAGTTGATAGTCTGAATATACTGCGTCGAAATTAAAATGATTTATTTTTACCTGGAGAATGTTTTACATTTATTTTTTATTTGTAGGGGATCGCTAAAATTAGCCTTACGGCCTCACTTTCACTTTTTCTATGAAATTGCTTTCGTGAGCGGGCACATTTAAACGAATATAAAACGGTTTTTGAACCGATTTTAATGGAATTCTTTTCAGTACTGATTTATGAAACATTTATTTTTAAGATGTAATACTTTTTAACAAAATTTCCATCAGATATTAAATTATATTGAATCCTTGCTTTCTTCAAACAAAGAAAATTTATTCACATATTTAATAACATGGTTCTTCTCCATGACACTGGAGCCATAGCTGTTTGGCCCTCTTCCATGATTCTACATGGAAGCAGCCCTTCTCTCTCCAAAAGGCTGCCGACCCCTGGTTTAGTGTTTCTTTCTACTGTAAAAGCATACGGACAGGAAACGATTTCAGCAGATGTACAAAGATAGAAAAGTGTGTGTGACAAGGATGTGTCTTCTCACCAGATCTATTCAACATGTACAGTAGAGACTATTCTGGAGAGACTTAGGAGTCACACCAGGATTTATCATTGAGCCACAATCTGAACAATATGATACACAGATGATCTATTTATTCATAATTGTTTTCCTCTAGGGATGTGTCTTGGTGCAGGAATGAGAAATCGGAGTTGAGTTCGAATTCCAGTTAGGATTCGATGCATTCACTTACACGCAAATACTCTTGGGAAACGTATTAATCTTTCCCTCTAGCTATGGGTTAAATAACAGGACAAACTGGGTTCCATAGCATTGATTGGTAACCAGTCTACTGCAGAAACTAATGGCAACCTATGGGGAAAATTATTGCCCAGTCAGTCGTGTCTCAAGAGACATGATCGCCCAACCGTGTATCACGTACGCCACTGAAGCTAGGTTAGGGTGATGTTTAAAGTCATTTTCGTTCCTATCATGGTACCTAGAGGTTGTCAAATTCGAAAGTATTGTTGTTCATCATTAGGTCGATGCTATCAATAATGAATTCCTTGATGAATCTGGGATATAATATTCCTGGATGTTTTTCAATCCAAAATTAGATTGTTTACCCAATTCATGTGTTATATTGCGATATAGTTTGCTAGCATCAAATATTACCATGAGTGTTCCTAGGTCTTGTTTGTGGTATGGAGCTAAGAAGCGAATATCATTCTGTGTAGGTTTGTGACATTTACCAATTGTTTGATATTCAAATTACTCAATTTCTGCGGCTGGACTGATAAATCGATCACTTTGATCTCAACCTCATCTTAACCCACGTTGTGATTTGGTTGATCTTAAGACGGGCGAAACCGGGTGACCTTCAGGAATTGCTGGAAATGAATTGGCTCAAGTTGAGCAAAGTCACAAGAAGAAAAATCTTCATAGAATTCCAAGTTTTATAACTTGGTTCTTCTCTTTTTGGTCATTTCAACATTCAGAATCAATCTGGTTATATGCTCTCACGTATTAAATTGAAATACAACACTTTGGAGGTAGGTTTAAGTCTGGCACAGGGTTCGAGTTCTTCTTGAGTAAGAAGTTATTAAGTTTAAGGCGTGGTAAAATATCTAATTTAATTTTTATGGAAACATGTTGGTGACTCCTACGGAACATCGTACTTACCCAAAAAAACATTTACACACAAATTTTTTTTTAATTATTTTAAAATATTTCTGGAGAACGATATTAAACTTTCCAATTTTAGATAGGCCATATAATCATCAATTTAACTAAAAAGAAATTAATATAACGATTCCATAAAAGATTTTTAAAGTCGTTGTACTGAAATTATGAATTATTTACTAATTATAATAATAATTTTAAAAAATGAAAACAATTATTTCAAAATTTTATTAGTAATTGAAAAAAAAATTTTCTTCAAACTATCTTTTATATTTATTCATAATAAAAGTTTATTAAATTATATCAGTTTTATTGCATTTTTTATTTTACTCTTCGGAGTAGATTTTTCGGTTAGGGTTGTGTACTTAAAAAAAAAACATAGATGATTTATATTCTACAATGAGCCCTGCGTTTAACTAATAAATGTTTGCAGCT
Organism: Ascarosepion bandense; assembly: GCA_037127315.1. Classification (NCBI taxonomy): domain Eukaryota; kingdom Metazoa; phylum Mollusca; class Cephalopoda; order Sepiida; family Sepiidae; genus Ascarosepion; species Ascarosepion bandense. The sequence continues at coordinate 11,830 of JBBBDQ010011070.1, forward strand.
AATTAAATTTATTAAAATTTTATGGATTTACGTAGGGGGAAGTGCTAAAAAAATATTTTTATCAAGATTCTTAAAAATAATTTCAAAATAATTATCCATTTGAAACTGAAAGTTTCACTAAAATTCCAAGGAATTATTTGATTTTTTGTGAGAATTTCCAAATTAATGTTTGTCACCGGGGAAAAAAAATTGGTTAATGTCATCATTACGTTTTTCATTGTAAAACAGTCCTGAACTTTAGCCGCTAAATCAAAATTTTCTGATAAAATTTCAAAAATGTTAGATGGGATTAAAAAATTAAAAAAAAAAATTAAAAAACTACTTTGATCTTTCCTCTTAATAATATAAACATTTTGATGAAAAATGTTTGGAACTTTTCTTAATCATACTCTTCTGTTTTTTAGCAATTTAGGTGGATGTACCTACAGTGACTGTATGGCAATCACAAATGACATAATTGTACAATTTTTTTCCCTTTTAATTGGAAGAAACTGTGAAACACATGACCTTTACGAAAATTAACATGCACAAAAAAAAATTCAAATATGCAAAATAATTTTTTTTTTAATTATTTTAAAAAATACGATTTGTATTAAACTTTTCAATTTTTGATGAGTAAATAGTTTTTACTAACTTACCAATCGCAAGATGAAATACTTTAAAAAATATTTTTGAAACTGTAAAATTATTATAATAAAAAACAAAAGCACCTAAAATTTCATTATTAATCGAAAAAAAAAGTAATTTTCAGTCTATAAGTGACTATAATATCCCTGCTTTATATTATTTATTAAAGCAATTATAAGCTTATATAATTAAATAATTAGTTTTTTTTTTGCATTTTTTCTTTACTATTTAGAGCAGAGATTTTTAGTAAAAAAAGACTAAAAAATATGGTTGAAAAAATAAAGGATTTAAATTTTACATTCTAATGAATGAGTTCTGCTTTAACTAATAAAACAATTTTGCCTAAAGAATATAATTTCTTGAAATTTCATGATATGAGGTAATACATATGAAGTATATATTTTTACCAAGATTTTTTCTTAAAATAACGATTTCAAAATATTTTCATTTGTGAATAAGTTCTGGAAAGTTTTAAAATCACAATTATTTGATTTTTGCAAGAATTTTCAAATTAAATGAGTTGCGTAAACTACAAAAAAAACTCTAAAGATTTTTTTAACCAAAATTTTGAACGGTTCAGAATTACAAAAATATTTTTAAAAAAATGATAAAAAAAATTACTTTGATTTTTATTTTTTCCTCTTAAAAATTTCAACGGAAAAATTTGCTTTCCGATGCCATTTTTGTTTCTTTCAATGATTTCTTCTTTCTCTTTCTCTGTTCCCGTGTTCTCTCTTTCACTCTCTCTCGTGTTCTCTCTCTCTCTCGTGTTATCTCTTTCTACTCTCTCTCTCGTTCTCTCGTGTTATTTCTCTCTCTCTCTCGCTGTGTTATTTCTCTCTCTCGTGTGTGTTCTCTCTCTCTCTCGGTGTTCTCTCTCTCTCTCGGTGTTCTCTCTCTCTCTCGTGTTCTCTCTTTCTCTCGTGTTCTCTCTTTCTCCCTCGTGTTCTCTCTTTCTCTCTCTCTCGCATTCTCTCTTTCTCTCTCTCCCCGTGTTCTCTCTTTCTCTCTCGCTCTCGTGTTCTCTCTCTCTCGCTCTCTCTCGTGTTCTCTCTCTCTCTCTCGCTCTCTCTCGTGTCTCTCTTTCTCTCTCGCTCTCCCCGTGTCTTCTTTCTCTCTCTCGCTCTCTCTCGTGTTCTCTCTCTCGCTCTCTCGTGTTCTCTCTCTCTCGCTCTCTCTCCACGTGTTCTCTCTCTCTCGCTCTCTCCGTGTTCTCTCTCTCGCTCTCTCTCTCTCTCTCTCTCGCTCTCTCCCCGTGTCTCTCTCTCTCTCCCCGTGTTCTCTCTCCCTGTGTTATCTCTTTCTTTCACTCTCTCTCTCTCTCTCTCTTTCACTCTCTCTCTCGTGTTATCTCTTTCACTCTCTCTCCCCGTGTTCTCTCGTGCTGTCTCTCTCTCTCTCTGTCTCTGTTCCCCGTGTTGTCTCTCTCTCGTTCTCTCGTGTTGTCTCTCTCTCGTTCTCTCGTGCTGTCTCTCTCTCTCGCTCTCTCGTGTTGTCTCTCTCTCGCCCTCCCCGTGTTGTCTCTCTCTGTTCTCCCCGTGTTCTCTCTCTCTCGTGTTCTCTCGTGTTATCTCTTTCTCTCTCTCTCTCTCTCTTTCTTTCTCGTGTTATCTCTTTCTCTCTCTCTCGTGTTATCTCTTTCTCTCTCTCTCTCTCGTGTTATCTCTTTCTCTCGTGTTCTCTCTTTCTTTCTCTCTCTCTCTCTCTGTTATCTCTTTCACTCTCTCTCTCGTGTTATCTCTTTCACTCTCTCGTGTTATCTCTTTTCACTCTCTCTCTCCGTGTTATCTCTTTCACTCTCTCTCTCGTGTTCTCTCGTGTTGTCTCTCTCTCGTTCTCTCGTGTTGTCTCTCTCTCGTTCTCTCGTGTTGTCTCTCTCTCGTTCTCTCGTGTTGTCTCTCTCTCGTTCTCTCATTGTTCTCTCTCTCTCGTGTTCTCTCTCGTGTTATCTCTTTCTCTCTCTCTCTCTCTCGTGTTATCTCTTTCTCTCTCTCTCTCGTGTTATCTCTTTCTCTCTCTCTCTCGTGTTATCTCTTTCTCTCTCTCTCGTGTTATCTCTTTCTCTCTCTCTCTCTCTCGTGTTATCTCTTTCTCTCGTGTTCTCTCTTTCTTTCTCTCTCTCTCTCTCTCGTGTTCTCTCTTTCTTTCTCTCTCTCTCGTGTTCTCTCTTTCTTTCTCTCTCGTGTTCTCTCTTTTTTTCTCTCTCGTGTTTTCTCTTTTTTTCTCTCTCGTGTTCTCTTTCTCTCTCTCGTGTTCTCTTTCTTTTATTTTCTCTCTCTCTCTCTTTCTCTCTCTCTCCACACACACACACACACACACACGTAGGTACCTGTTTTAAATTATTATTTAGAAATAATCAACCTTATACAAAGGTGAAAGTATAAATTGTTAAAAATCTCTCAAAACTATTTTGACGACATTGCACGTTTTTTTTGCTTCTCTCATTCCCTCTCTCAGTTGAAACTCTAACCGCGATTTGGTGACATTATCGCCTTGCGATAACTTTTCTTTTACGTTCTTACTTAATTTTAAAAGTTTATATGCAAATTTTATAAACTATTACAAATTACATTCAAATAAATTATCTCTTAAATTAAAAATTATCAAGTATTTTGTTTTTTAATTTGCCAATAACTTTTGAAAGGACAAATTGACCTTAAAATTATTTTAAATGAAAATAAAACGGGAAATCATGACGAAAAAGATTATTTCAACTTGAAACGTGTTTTACCTTTTTTACTAAAATCGTAATAAATGTTTTTTAAATAATGACAGTTACACCTTTCGAAACAATTGCTACATTTTTAACAAAAGAACGAAAATAATTCCTGGCTTTAAAGTTTACGAAAGTGAATGTGAAAAATGAGAACGAGACGCTAAAGGAGGAATCTTACCTGTGGCGAGCTTGATTCGCCTTGATTTTCTCTTTTTAGGTCTCCTAGTCACATCGGGGTGGATTCCTGTAGGAGCCCTCCCTTGATTAAAGTAGTCCTTTTGTGTACCTAGTTAATGTGAGTAGGTGTGTTCTTGGCATGTTCTAACCTTCTTTTGTTATGATCCAGGTGGGGATTCTCATTTTCCCCAGTTTTCGAATCCCGTTGTTTCATCTCAGCTGGGTCAGAATTTTTCTCTTTTTCAGGAAACCAAATTAATTTTTTTCTCCTCCCCATCTCCCTTAGCAAGAGAGCCTCTTGATTTTGTCATAGACAGAATACAGTGGCCTCTTTTATTTTTTAATGGAGTTAGACGGGTCCAACTAACATTAATTTATTTATTTTATTAAGTTGAAATTTTTTTGTTTTGAGTTTTATTTCATGTACCGCCACCCTTTTTCATTACACATTTCATGTGTAATTTTAATATTTTTCTATATATATTGTACACAAATAATTTTCTTTTACATTAATGTGAGTATTTTCTACCTGTATGGCGGATTGATTGACGATGGGATGGGTCCTTATGGTGAATGGAAAATTGTAAAGATTGATTGGGTCTTGAGTTGGATTAGGTATAGGATAGTTATTGATGACCAGCCTCAGTTTTTGTCTCCCCACCCGCAATCATCGGCCTTGTGCCAAAATTGTATAGTGTATCTTGTTAGCGTCGATTAAACATATCGTTCACGCCATTCATCCTGTAACAGACAGAAGCGAAAATCGTCCACTTCATTCACCATGCGGCGCGAAACGATACCCTCAGTGAGAATCTTGGACTTCGAAGAAGCAATCTCAAGAACCTTTCTAAACGATTTGAAATTTAAAAAATATTCGTCATTGATTCAACAATTGATCTTTCTCACTCAAACATCATAAAATTTAACACGAAGATTTTAGAAGTTAAATTAACACTGACACAAGAATTCTTCATTACGAAAATTTTACATCTGAAAGTTTCAATTATGAAACAAGCTTCAAAGACTATTCAAGTTTATTATCAGCACTACAGAAACATTTGACTTTAGCTACAAGTAACAGTTAAAGGTAGATAACTTAAAATTGAAATATTTGAATATTTCTTCATTAATTTATTGGAAGACAGTTCAATTAATCGATTAGAAAACATCAGCAAATCGGTACAACAAAATGACATCTGAAGACATTTTAATCCAAACTTACTCAATATCCATTATTCAGAACATTTTGCAGAAAACTAGCTTAAAACTTATTTCAAATTTTGCCTATTACAGCAGTTTCTTTGAGAAATTTTAATATTTGTTCGTTGATTTATGTATAGATTTTATATAAATTATTTGATTTTT
>JBBBDQ010011076.1:0-13237 GCA_037127315.1 Ascarosepion bandense
TAACTAAATCACGAGGCATAAACAAAAGAAATGTGAAGGACTCATTTCTTCTTACACACATTTTCCATATTTTATAGAGATAGTCAGTTCAACTATTACTTCCGCAGGCACTCCCAGTTTGTGAATTTCATTTATATTGGTCTATCATTTTTTAAATCGTGCTTTGTTTTTTGTGTTATTCGTTTTTACCGTTGCGTGGAATCGAACTCAGATTATAACCAAAATTCGCCGGTCTAATACAATTTCATAGGGATAATTTGAACCTAGTTTAATTATTTTCGTTTATTTACAAAATCACAAACAGCGACATCAGATTGCAACCATCAGAAAATAAGCAAAATATATTCGATGTGTTCATAAATATTTTGTTCCATTTAAATTCATTTAATTATCACTCGTTTAAGGAATTAATAACATATTCAAAGGAGAGTATCTATATAACGAAATAATATGCATAGAAAAAGCAAGTTTTGAAACATTTAATTTCCAGTTGTATCGCAGAAAAAAATAATAGCATGATATGTAATTGCACAAAATTATAGAAATAAAATTCATGGATTTGGAAATACATGCGGTTAATCTAACGAAAATACTTAGGCCCCGAGAAGTTAGACAAATGTGTATTTTGGATGGAGACTTTTCGTAATCTCTTTCCTATTTTTCCACGTAAAACTGATCAATCGATTATTTTTGTAAAAGAACAAACATTAAACTCGTAAATGCTACAAAAAGTTATTTTAATTTTTCTTTGCGTAGGTTTGAAGTTGCTTTCATTTATAATGGTCTAAAATAACAAATATTAAAACCATAAATTCTGATTAGATCAATTTTAACTACAGTAAGAGAAAAAAAATTTAGAAATGCTTGCAGATACTTTGGGAAAACCTGTAGTACCTTGACTTTTGAATTTAAGTGCAGATATTTCCTGGCGTCAAGATCTTATCATTTTACAGGTGAGCTGGCTAGATGTAGCCGTAAATTATATTATATTCAGATTTTATTCTCGCTTGTTGAACCTCCTTCTAGATTCCCGTATTTTAGCCAAGATTAATCTGCAAAAATCTAAATGCAGTTTTAACCGTTAACTTCAGCCCCAATTCATAACACTTTTCTGTTTCCGCTCATTATGAGTGTTTCTGTTTCTAGTTTTTCGACACTCTGAAACAATAATACAAATAATAAAATTACAAAAATAAAAATTTGAGATCCACCCAAACAAAAACGAAATGTAAAATAATAATAATTATTATACTTACCTGAAATATATGAAAATATTGAAAGTGGTGTATGATCGGCCATTGGATATACATCTGGTAAATCGAAATCCATTCCACGAATAAATTTCGGCTCAAACTCTGAAGCGAAATTATAGAAGGAAAATAACGACAGTCGTTCGATCAAGTCACGTAGAAGGACTGTATAGCAACGCTGAAATCTCCTTTCAACGTTACTACTTATATATGAAAGAAATGTGATCACGTGACCAGTTACTTGTGAAACCCCTTCCTGATTGGTTAATTATAACCGCACAGTGAAAACCAGTCATATCTGACCGACTGAAATCTCGAAGCTTAGACAAAATGAGGACAGTAAAAATAGGCTTTTGACCAAAATGAAGACACTGTTTTTTTCCAAAATTATTAAAATTAAAGACGTTTAGCATTTCTATATAAATACGATTGGATGGTTTTGATCTTAACTGACAAAATTCGACGGCCATTGAGCAATAACATATAGTTCGTTTTTTTTTTCAAAATGGCAATGTATTCAAAAATATTCATGCGTAAACTTTAGTTACAGAAAAAATTTTGTTTTTCCTGAACAAATTCAAAGTAATAATGTTATGACATCCAGATATTGTTATTTTATTAATTTATGACGAGAATGTATTTATATTTGTTACTAATATTTACCGAATGCATGGTATAAGAGCGACTCATATTATGGGGATTACTGAGTGGAAGTTCGTATATGCCTAAGAAATTTCAAAGAGCAGAACATTTTGGGGGCTATATAGGAAAATTAACTGCAGATACGCGACGTAGATGACCAATTAATAAATAAAATTTCACTTGTTCATACGAGAAGTTGAACGCATAAATTTGAAGTAGATTTTGTAAGGAACTGGAAACCAAACAGGAGAAAAATGTATAGTACTTTCTGATCAAAATAATGGTGGATGGTGAACTGGATGATAGTCAAACTTCCTTTTTTTGGGGAGAAGTATAAATTATGAATGATAATTCAATTAATTTTTTCATTTCAAATTTCTCTAGCTTTTTTCTTTTTCTCTTCAATATTTTTTAACAGTAATTTTTCCATGTATATTTTTTAATTTTTTAATTTCTGATTTCCCTACTTTCATCTATTTTTTAAATGTTGTCTTTTCTAACATTTTCTTTATGTATACTTTTTATGAATTTTTATAATTTTTGATTTTACTATTTATATTTTTTTCAAATATTTTCCCCTTTAAAATTACATTTAAAATTATTTTCCATAATAACAATGTAACTGTTTTTCTGTGCGTTTTTAATGTTACCTCTTCAAAAATTGATTTCTATGTATTTCTTGTTTGCACAGTTGTATAATTTCTTTTTCACTGGTTTTCTGTGTTTTTCTGATGATTACTTTTAAATGAAATTTAATAAATTATTTTGATTTTTTTTAATTTCAGTTATCACTACTTTTCTATGTTTCTATGTTTAGTTATCACTACTTTTCTATGTTTTTTCTACGATTTTTCTAATATTTTCATGAATTTTAATGAATCTCTGGAGTTCACTATTTTCATGATTTTAAATATTTTTCATCTTTCTATGATTATTTCAAAAATAAACTTTTATTAATATCTATAATTTTTGATTTTACTTTTTTCTGTCTTCAACATTAATATTTATACAATATTTTTTATAATTTCTGGTTTCACTGTTTTTCTGGATTTGCAATTGTTTTCTTTTATAAGATTAAATTTCATATTTATATATTTAAAAGTTTTCATGAATTCGAATTGTCTCAACTGGTGCCTACAATTTTTCTTTTCTAGATTAACTTTTATACTTATATATTTTTTGAATTTTAATATTTCTAATTACTATATGTTTTGCCTTTTTAAAATGTTTTATTTCATACAATCATTCTAAAAAAAATTCTGTTGTTATGAATTTGCATAATATCTGATTACATTATTTTTCTCTCTTTTTCACATTTATTTCTAACATTAATTTGAAATATATATATTTATATAAACTTTTAATTCATTTCACTAATTTCTCTATGCTTTTTAAAATGTTACCATTTTGCAAATTGATTTCAAACTTAAAATTCAGTGAATGTTTATGATTTTAGATTTCACAATTTTTGTATTTTCATATCCTTTTCTTCTTTTAATTATAGAAGCTTCTATTTTTGCAAGATTTTTATAATTTATGATTTCAATATTTTTCTGTACTCCATGAGCTCTCTTATCTAATAATATTTTTTATAATTATTTTTGGGAAATATTTTATTACTTCACTTTTTATTTTTATAATCATTTTTTTCAAAGTCTCTCTGCATTTTATAGTTTCAGATCTCACTATTGTCAGTCTTGAAACATTTTCTTTTATGACATTAATTTTATATTTTATGTTTAATATTTTTATAATTTCTGATATTACACTTTTTCTGAATTGTTCAAAATGTTTTCTTTTCTAACATTAAATAAAAATTTATGCCTTTCTTTGAATTTTTAAAATTTCTGATTCCTACATTCCTGTGTGTTTTCTTAAATATCTCAACAGAACCCAATTTTGCTGAACAGTAAAAATTTTGTGAATTTTTATAATTTTCAGATAACAATCTTTTCTTCTTTTTTTTTTTTTAATTATATCACTCCGAGCAAGGCGGTAATATAATCTGCAAGGTATAGTGTCAGAATAGATTGAAGAAAGTAAAACTACTTCCCCTAAACAGGGAACAAGGGATGAGCCTCCACACTGTTCAATAGACATGGTGGAGTATAAGACATTGTGTCTTAGTTTCTAGTCTATCTTTTAAGTGATTGTTATCCAACATTGATTTTTACACATATATTTTTTATTAATTTTATTAATTTCAGGTAGTATATCATTTTTAGATATTTTAATTTAAAAGCTATTCAACAATTACATTATTTCAAGATTTTTATAATTTCATATCCCTTCATTTAGGTGTATTGCCTAATTTCACTCTATATTATTAATATCAGTTTTTGTTATACGATTATTGTGGGTTTTTAAAATGTCCAGTTTATCTGCTGTTATTTATTGTTTTTTTCATATTTGTGTATTTTCATCTGAGTGTTTTTAACACAATTGCTATCATTGTTCTAATTTATCAAAACTGCTGTTTCTAAATTCTATTATTGCTTTTTTTGCAATTTTTTCATTATTTTCTGTAGTTCTGAATTTTGAGTTTCTTTCTTGTATATTTGCCATCAATTTTTCTGACATTTTCTCATATTTTAATTCTTTAATTTTCAGCATATTTTTTAATTTTTATGTTTCAATTTCTTTAAATGTTGTATTAGTCTTACGGCCTCTGATTCCTTCAATTTTTAGCATTATTTATGATTGAAAATTCACCCTCTTTAGTAATTCTGTAAATTATTTTCTTGTCCATATTTTTAAAATTATTCATGCCTTTCATTTTTTACATTTTAATTTTTATTCCTTTTTTGTTCTTTTGATAATCATTTATTTCTTATTATTTCTATTTATTTCAAATATTTTTTCTCTAATTTTAATTTGTATACTTACAGTTTTTTTTACTTTCTATTCTTTAAGTTTCTGCTTATTTTATCTATTATATTTATACATTTTTTAAAAATTTGTATTATTCGATTTCACTTATTTTTTCTTTACAAAATGTTAAAAACGTTAATTTTTAAAATTAAATTATTATTTCTGAAATTTATTTTTTCTGATTTCCACATTTTTAATCTTGAAGTATTTTCTTTTCTCACATGAATTTCTTTAATAGTTAAATATTATTGTAAATTTTTCATAATTTCAGGTTTCACTATTTTTTTTTCAATATTTTCTTCTTTAACCTTAATTTTTTATCATACAATGTTTCTCATTTTTTATAATTTTAGTATATTAGTTTTCTCTTTTAAATGTTTTCTCTAACATTGATATTTATATTATGTTTTATTTTATAATTTCTGATTTCAGTAATATTCTAAGATTTTGATATTGTATTTTCTAGTAATTTATATTCTTACATCTGTTATGGTTTTTAAAATGTTTCTTTCTTACATTAATATTTAACACTTCTGAAGGAATATTGTATTTACATTCTAAAAAATTAATTTTAGCCCATTTTCTTTTAATTTTTGTACTACAGTTTCTTTGCAAATGTCATGTCTTCTTATATAAAGATTTTCTCTTAGTTTTTAAAGTCTCTTATTTCTACATTTTATTCATGCTTTTTATAGTTATAATTTTCTTATCTTGATTTTCAATTTTGAAGACATTATTTACTGAATGAAAATCCACCTTGCTTTAATTTTGATTCCTATTTTTTTCTATTCTCTTCTTCCTTTTTTGTGGAAAATTGTGATCCTTTATGAGTCTTTTTATGGTCTTTTTTATTAATCTTTTTCTCACTATCTAATATTTCTTAATTCAATTATTTTTTTTACATTATTGTGATTTTCTTTCACTATTATTTCAGAACAGCCATTTTCTTCATTTTTATGCCTTATTTTCTTATCACTTTTCTACTTTTTGTTTTCTATCTTTTTCCTTAACTTTTTATGACATTCATTTTATTAAATTTTCTAGCTGTTATAAGTGAATATGTATTTGTGATTTTACAATTTTCTATACCCTTTGTCAAATGTCTGCATTTCTATGTTTTCTCCATTGATGTTCCTTTGTACAATAATGTATAAATTTGCTGTTTTTATATTTCTTTTTTAGTATGTTTCAACTTTATTTTATTGTATTGGCTTGTATCTCATTGTCTTATTTTTTATCAATTTTTCCTTTTAGGGTTTTCCACAGACTTTTTAATATCTATGATTTGTAATATTTCTTTATTTGATAATTATACATACCCATTGCCTTTCTTTAAAGGATTTTCACTTTTGGTTTTCCCTTCATTATGTCAGAATTCTTCTTTGCCTTTGTCATTACTGTACCATCTACCAATTTTTTATTCTTATTTCTCATAATTCATATAAATTTTTCTCTTGTTATTTATTTTTTTAGTCCAATTTAATATACTTATATATTTATGAAATATATTTTCTGAATTCTACACCACATTTGTGTTTTTTCAAATAGTGTCTCATAAAACATTTATTGTAATCTTATAGTTCTATGAATATTTATAAATGTGAGTTTAACTATTCCACAAATGTTCATTCTCTTATTCATCTTTATAAAAAAATTTTCAAATATTAATTTTTAGAATTAAGAGTAGTTCTGAGTTTTTATCATTTCAGATTTCCCTATTTTCATTTTTAAAAATTTATGTTTTTTCTAATTGTTTGTTATACTTGTATTTTTATAATATTCTCTGTTTTTTTCAAATATTTTTTTATCAATGATAATATTCTACTTACATGACTTGCAAATTTTTATAAGATCTGTTTTTCTAATTAGTACATCCTTTCTGATGATCATAATATTTAATAGTCGAGTCATTATTTTTGTTTGTAAAGAGTTAAATGTTGGTTTTGTTTTTTTAGTGAAATTGGTCGCCTTATTTGCAGTTGATCTTTATTGCATAAAATGCCCTGCAATAATTGCATTCACAATTTTTTGAAATTTGTAGTCAATATATTTTCTTGTTAATTAATCACTTAGTTTTTTATCAGCAGATTTCACAGTCAAAAAATATTTTCAACAGAGAAATGAATAGTGTTTGCATACTAATTATAAAGTTGTTTAATTGCTTATAACTGAAAACAATTTATTTGCTAAAATAAAATTTTTTAAAAACATGCGACTAGAGAGTCAAGAGTTTCAATCGAGCCAGACAATAGAATTTGTGAATTTTTGATGATATTGTCCAGCATTCACTGCCATATTGAAGAACTGATATCACACAGCAATCTAGCACTCTTTTCTCTGTTTCTAGTAAAATTTTCCTGTATCTTAGTACTATACTCAGCTTCTGGAATATGTTTTTGCCATGCCAATTCACTTTCAGATCGCTCTGTCGCACTTTCCATCTCCTGTATGACACTTCCTAGGTATTTAATTTTTGTACTTGCTTGATTCTGGTATCCCCCACCTGTATTTGGCATTGTGGGTTGTTCTTTTGGCTGATGACCATGCATTCAGTTTTCTTGAATTTTATTTGTAGTCCTTTTTTGTCACTCTCCACTGCTACCTTCTGTAGGAGGTTTTGTAGTTTCCTTTCCATAACATCTATGTACCAAAGAGGAAAACACATCAGAACAACTGTAGTTTTCTTTCCATATCTGCAATCAGCACTGTATCATCTGCATACCTTATATTGTTGAAGTTGTGGCCTCCAATAATATATCCTGGCGTGTCATCTAGGGTACTCAAAATATCCTCACTGTAAAAGTTGAATAGATCCAGTGAAAAGACACATCTTTGTCTGATGCCTTTTTCAATCTTTATAAATCTACATATTCTTTTATTGACTTTTATCTAAAACTCTGAAGATAAAATTCCTTGCTCAAAACGAAAACATCAGGTTCTACAGAATCAGGAGTTTTATTAACTTGACTGTGCATACAAACTATGTAATTGTTTATTTGCATACATTTAAAATTCACAAGAGAAAATTTTCTTGGTTAAAACAGAAATTTCAGATGATAGAGTGAATAGATTACAGATTGAATTCCCAAAATGTAGACAATCAGCCTGACAGCCAATTTGTTCTCTGATTTAGCAGCACAATGGAGAAAACATGTAGCATACAAAAACTTCAAAACCAATCTATTAATTTCTCATGGAACTGGGACTTATGTGGGGACTAAATTTTACTCCTGATGTCATGTAGGACTCAGTTTATGTGATGTTGCTGAGATTAAAAGTGTCACTGACCAGTATGTTACAATAATTTCTGACGATTTTAAAGTCTTCATGAATTCGAAATTTACAGAAAATGATGGATTAATTGGTATTTTTATAAAGAGATTCAAGCCATTTTTCATTTGGTGTATTTCCCTATTTATTTCTGTTTTTCAACTGAAATATTTTATCCTCATTTATTCATTTAACTTTTTCTGCTGTCTCCATTTCTGCCATTTTAATCTGCAGTGTTTTCATAGGTTTTAACTATATACCTCCATTCATTTTCGATACAAAAGTTTTAAATTCAATATTTAAAAATAAAAAAAACTTTTTCTTTTAATTTTAATTTTAAAGATATGCCTCTTTTAATTTTCAAAGCAAAAACAAAAAACAAAAAACAATTGCAGTTTAACATAAAAATATTTAAAAATTATTTTTAAAATCTCAATTCTAAATGATTCATGTTAAGCTTTTCAATTTTCTATTACTAAATATAGTTTTTATTTAATAATTTAATGGCCGAAGACACTGAGTGATTGGAAGAATTTTTTAAGATGTTTGAATCTTTATAAATCACCATAATTGGTACAGAAAAGAAAGGAAAACTCTTAAATAAATTCACTATTCATTGAAATATTGTTCTTCAGAAGATTATGTCCTTAATACATATTATTTATATAAATCAATTAAAAGTTTATCTTAATTAAAAATGGTTTAGTTGTAATTAATTTTTTATTTTACTAATCGGAGCAGATTTTGGAAAAGTGGTTATGAAAAACTAAAATATTATATGATTTACATTTTCCTAGAAGTCCTGCATTTAACTAATAAAAACAAAACTGGGATCCATACCGAATTTCTAGAATTTTCATGCAATTATTTGGAGTGGGAGAGTAACAGATTTGAAGAACAATATTTTTACCAAGATTATCTAAAAAATTAATTGCACAAATAAAGTCATTTATTTGTAAATAAGACCTAATTTTTTTATTAAAAACAGAAAATTACTTTTGCAAGAATTTGCAGATTCAAATGTCTTTTAATACCAAAAAGCGACATGCCTAATATAAAGTTTGCCTTAACAGTAAACTCTATGAAAGAGCGGTTGAATTGCTGATGAAGAAAAATTTAACTAAAATCTTGAACATATCAGAAAGAATGAAAATCCTTAAAACAATAAGGACAACAAATTTAATTTTTCTTCTTAATAATAGCATGAATATTTTGATGATAAAAATTTTCTTTGTTAAGTTTGATCTCTTATGACATCATGTTGTGCTGTTTTTGGGGCAAATGAGTGAAAGATTTGTATTTTCTCTCCTCTTTATTTTGGAATTGACATTTTTTCTCTAAATTATTATCTATCAATTTATGACTTTCAAATTATTATGTTTTATAAAATATTCAATTTATCTGCTGTTATTTATTATTTTCATATTTCTGTATTTTCATGTTTTTATGACTATTTTTCCTTTCGGTCTATTTTTCATAAATTTTGATTTCAAAATCTGACTGTTTTTAATTCATTTGCTATCAATATTTTTATCTAAACTGCTGTTGATAAATTCTATTATTGTTTTTTGCAATTTTGTTATATTTGTGTTTTTCTCAGTGTTTCTGAATTTTAATTTCTTTTCTGGCTTTATTTAATGTCAATTTTCTAGAACAATTACTCATATTTTTAATTCTTTTATTCTTAGCATATCTTTTTTTTAATTTTTATGATTCAATTTCTTTTCAAATGTCATATATTTTTATATCAATATTTATTCTGGTTTCTTCAACATTTGTAATTTCTAAATTTTCTTGCAGTCTCCGATTCCTTCAATTTTTGCATTATTTATGAATGAGAATTTCCCCATCTTTGCCTTAATTTCTGTAAAATATTTCTTGTCCATATTTTTAAAAATTATTCTTGCCTTTCATTTTTTAAATTTTCACTTTTATTCTTTCTTTTTTTTTTCAAAAATTATAATTTATTATTATTTCTATCTTTTTCAACTTTTTTTAATTTTTATAATTAGAGTTTTTTTTAATTTCTTTAATTTCAGGTTTCACTTATTTTATCTATTTAAATTGTTTTATTTAATTATTATTATTTTAAATTAAATTATTTTTGAATTTTTATACTTTCAGATTTTCATATTTTCAATTTTGAAATGTTAATTTTCAAATTTAAATTTTTGTTGAATTTTTATAATTTCAAATTTCACAATTGCTCTCTCTTTTTCAATGATTTCTTTCTTAACATTATTTTTCACACTTACATATTTTTCATTTTTATCATTTCTGATTTTACTATTTTTCTGTTTTTTTTAATGTTTTCCTTTCTACGAATACCTGAAAAACTTACAATTTATGAATTATTGTAATTGAAAATTTAACCAATTTTTCGCCTTTTGGAATGTTATCTCATCTAAAATTGATTTTTAACTTCAATTTTTTAATATTTATAATTGTTGATTTCACTATTTTTCTGTCATTTTCAAATGATTACATTTCAAAAATACATTTTTAATTTCAGATTTGTGATGATTTGTATTTCAGGTTTCACTACTTTTTTTGTCTTTACAAATATGTTTTTATTATTATTTTTTTAATCTTATATATTCATGAACTTTTATAATTTCTGATTACACTATTTTCCTGACTGTTTAAAATGTTTTCTTTCTAACATTAATTTGGTACTTAATTTTTTCTTAATATTCGTAATTTCTGATTTCACGAATTCTCTGTCTTTTTCAAATTTGTTTCTAACATTAATTTTTATTCTTATATTTTTTATGAGATATTTTTTCAAATTTCACTATTTTTCTGTCTTTTTTAATGGTTTATTTTTTAAATTAATTTATATTCATACATTTTTTAAAAATTTATTTTATTTCAGATTTCACTTATTTTTCTTTATAAAATGTTAAAACGTTAATTTTTAAAATTAAATTATTTCTGAAATTTATATTTTTCAGATTTCCTCACTTTTAGTCTTGAAATAATTTCTTTACTCATATTAATTTTTATAGTTATATATTGTGTTTTTATAATTTCATGTTTCACTATTTTTTCTTTTTCAATGTTTTCTTCTTAACTTTAATTTTTATTCATACAATGTTTTTAATTTTTTGCCAGTTTTTATTTCATTTGTTTTCTCTTTTTAAATGTTTTTTCTAACATGGATATTCATACGTATGTTTTTATCAATTTTTATAATTTCTGATTTCAGTAATATTCTAAGATTTTCTATATTTTATTTTCTAACATTAATTTATATTCTTACATATTTTATGAAGTTTTAAAATTTCAAGTTTTCCTACTTTTGGCTTTTTTTAAATACTTTATTTTCTTACATCAATATTTAACACTTTTGAGAGGATGTTGTATTTACATTATTAGAATGATATTGGTTGTTGTCCCTAATATTTTATTGCTACGATTGCAAATTTTGGTCAATGTTCCCAAAGGACTTCTCTTTGACTACATCATTGGTAAATAAAAAACTTAAACAGTTCAGTTCATGGGAGATAACTAAGACGTCTGGTAGTGGCATGGCATGTGGAATGAAAATGATATACCTAGGGATCAAAATAAAGTGTTCAGTTCTCAATTCAAAATGTCTGTGCCCAGCAGACAAAATGTCGTAAATGGGACAACAAAGACGCAGAGACTAATCTGAACAATGTAAATAATAAATCTTTTCTTAATGTGATATTCAAATTTTTTTCTGCTTTTCTCTTACGTTTCTTTTTTTTCTCTATTTATCTTTTCCACATAAATCGTTTTTACCAGTTTTAAGAATAAAAATGTGGGGACGTTTCAAGATAAAATGAATTTTGAATTTCACATAATATACACTGTTTCATGCTATACATTCTATACTTTAAAGTGAGGAAGAGAAACAGAAAAAAACTATAAAACACAGACAACTAAAATTTGAAAAACATATTTATTAACATACTACAATATTGACAGACATATTTATTTACATACAAGAAATACAAAAATTCAAAAAAATTTCAAAACTTGAAAACATGTTAATTATATCTGTGAAAAGTGATAAAATTGAAATTCACAGAAGTCGTTTTGAAGTAAAAAATGAATTACAATAAATATTTTTTAAAAATTGAAAAGAATAAAATGTCAGTACATTATTTTGAAGCTGCTATACTAAAGAAAGAAAAAATATTTTCTTTTAAAACCGAAAAGAATGAATTCATATGCTTCTGAAAAATAAGAATGTAATTAAAAATATCATTTTTAATAAAAAAATATTCACAAAAGTTAGACTACTAATTATAAAATCTGATAAAACGTGAAATTGTCAAATTTATTTGGAAAAATATTTGAAAATATTTGAAAAAATTCCTGAAGTTTAATATGATTTAACACTGGTGATTCTCAGATATTTTATAATTGTTAATCCGATGCAATGGCAAAATGTTTTTATCTAGTTCGAAGCCTTTATACATTTGATATACTCATTAAAGTCCAGTTATATCGAGATGAAGTAAAATGTTGCTATTGAAAATATATTTCAGTACTAAACACTCGATGCTTTTCCTAGTTATCTACATTCGAAACAGGAAGAAAATTTCAGTTTCAGGATCTTGTGTTGAAAACTTGAGTATATAGATATGTATGGGCGTCATTGTTGAAAATTCCATAAAATCGAATTAGATTTTGAAAAGTTATAAATAGCAAACTTAAATGATAAAATAATTATTGTTTCGAATTAAATTGTCGAAACCGTAAAACTGCATTTCCAAATTGCTTTTATTTCTTTCTATCGAACGCAGTACTTAAATATATCTATCTTGTCTGAAGTCTGTGTGCATTTGGTGTTCGTTAAATTTCAATCTTATAGAGACGGAACAGATTGTTGGTGACGTGGAGATATTTCCGTAATGAACTCTCGATGTCGTGAGTGTTTTTCAGTTTACCAAACGGTAAGACGGTGTATTCGTTTGCGTTTGGATTTTTTCTTCTTACGGGGATTTGAAGCGAATAAAACGCGTTTCGCGGGTGTGACATCCAGCGTCAACTGTTCTTCATTTTTTTCATCGGCATTATTTAATTCATTATCGCTGTCAAAAGTATTTTTTGTTGTTGTCGGCCCCATTGTTGTGACGATCATAAAAGACATAAAAGAAATGTGAAGGACTGATTTCTTCTTAGACATATTTTCCATATTTTATAGAGATAGTCTGTTCACGTATTACTTA
>JBBBDQ010011089.1:0-39282 GCA_037127315.1 Ascarosepion bandense
CATTTCTTAAACAGCAATTAGAGTTACAGGAAAAGGGAAGAAGAAACATTTCTTAAACAGCAATTAGAGTTACAGGAAAGGGAAGAAGAAACATTTCTTAAACAGCAATTAGAGTTACAGGAAAGGGAAGAAGAAACATTTCAACAACAGCAATTACAGTTACAGGAAAGGGAAGAAGAAACATTTCTTAAACAGCAATTAGAGTTACAGGAAAGGGAATGAAGAAACATTTCTTAAACAGCAATTAGAGTTACAGGAAAAGGGAAGAAGAAACATTTCTTAAACAGCAATTAGAGTTACAGAAGGAGAAGAGAAGAAACATTTCTTAAACAGCAATTACAGTTACAGGAAAGGGAAGAAGAAACATTTCTTAAACAGCAATTAGAGTTACAGGAAAAGAGAATGAAGAAACATTTCTTAAACAGCAATTAGAGTTACAGGAAAGGGAAGAAGAAACATTTCTTAAACAGCAATTAGAGTTACAGGAAAGGGAAGAAGAAACATTTCTTAAACAGCAATTAGAGTTACAGGAAAGGAATGAAGAAACATTTCATAAACAGCAATTAGAGTTACAGGAAGGAAGAAGAAGCATTTAAGTAAACAGCAATTAGAGGTTACAGGAAAGGAATGAAGAAACATTTCATAAACAGCAATTAGAGTTACAGGAAAGGGAAGAAGAAACATTTCTTAAACAGCAATTAGAGTTACAGGAAAGGGAAGAAACATTTCTTAAACAGCAATTAGAGTTACAGGAAAGGAATGAAGAAACATTTCTTAAACAGCAATTAGAGTTACAGGAAAGGGAAGAAGAAACATTTCTTAAACAGCAATTAGAGTTACAGGAAAGGGAAAACATTTCTTAAGCAGCAATTAGAGTTACAGGAAAGGAATGAAGAAACATTTCATAAACAGCAATTAGAGTTACAGGAAAGGGAAGAAAGAAACATTTCTTAAACAGCAATTAGAGTTACAGGAAAGGGAAGAGAAACATTTCGTAAACAGCAATTAGAGTTACAGGAAAGGAATGAAGAGAGCATTTCTTAAACAGCAATTAGAGTTACAGGAAAGGGAAGAAGAAACATTTCTTAAGCAGCAATTAGAGTTACAGGAAAGGGAAGAAGAAACATTTCGTAAACAGCAATTAGAGGTACAGAGGAAAGGAGGAAGAAACATTTCTTAAACAGCAATTAGAGTTACAGGAAAGTGACGAAGAAACATTTCGTAAACAGCAATTAGATTTTGGGAAAGAAACAGAAAACATTTTGTAAACAGCAATTAGAGTTTGAGGAAAGGAACAGAGAAACATTTTATAAACAGCAATTAGAGTTAGAGGAAAGGAACGAAGAAACATTTCATAAACAGCAATTAGAGTTACAGGAAAGGAACGAAAAAATATTTTGTAAACAGCAATTAGAGTTACAGGAAGGGAACGAAGAAAAGTTTAGTAAACAGCAATTAGAGTTACAGGAAAGGGAAAAAGAAACATTTCGTAAACAGCCATTAGAGGTACAGGAAAGGAATGAAGAAACATTTCATAAACAGCAATTAGAGTTACAGGAAAGGAACGAAGAAACATTTCATAAACAGCAATTAGAGTTACAGGAAAGGGAAGAAGAAACATTTCGTAAACAGCAATTAGAGGTACAGGAAAGGGAGGAAGAAACATTTCATAAACAGCAATTAGAGTTACAGGAGAAAGGAATGAAGAAACATTTCATAAACAGCAATTAGAGTTACAGGAAAGGAAGAAGAAACATTTCGTAAACAGCAATTAGAGGTACAGGAAAGGGAGGAAGAAACATTTCATAAACAGCAATTAGAGTTACAGGAAAGGGAAGAAGAAACATTTCATGTAAGCAATTAGAGTTACAGGAAAGGAATGAAAGAGAAACATTTCATAAACTGCAATTAGAGTTACAGGAAAGGAAGAAGAAACATTTTAGTAAACAGCAATTAGAGGTACAGGAAAGGGAGGAAGAAACATTTCATAAACAGCAATTAGAGTTACAGGAAAGGAAGAAGAAACATTTCGTAAACAGCAATTAGAGTTACAGGAAAGGAAGAAGAAACATTTCGTAAACAGCAATTAGAGGTACAGAAAGGAGGAAGAAACATTTCATAAACAGCAATTAGAGTTACAGGAAAGGGGGAAGAAGAAACATTTCGTAAACAGCAATTAGAGGTACAAGGAAGGAGGAAGAAACATTTCATAAACAGCAATTAGAGTTACAGGAAAGGAAGGAAAACATTTCGTAAACAGCAATTAGAGTTACAGGGAAAGGAATGAAGAAACATTTCATAAACAGCAATTAGAGTTACAGGAAAGGGAAGAAGAAACATTTCGTAAACAGCAATTAGAGGTACAGGAAAGGAGGAAGAAACATTTCATAAACAGCAATTAGAGTTACAGGAAAGGAAGAAGAAACATTTTAAATGGCTGTAATTCAGAGTTACAGAGGAAGAAGAAACATTTCATAAACAGCAATTAGAGGTACAGGAAAGGGAGGAAGAAACATTTCATAAACAGCAATTAGAGTTACAGGAAAGGGAAGAAGAAACATTTCGTAAGCAGCAATTAGAGGTACAGGAAGGAGGAAGAAACATTTCACAAGCAACAATTAGAGTTACAGGAAAGGGAAGAAGAAACATTTCGTAAACAGCAATTAGAGTTACAGGAAGGAATGAAGAAACATTTCATAAACAGCAATTAGAGTTACAGGGAAAGGAAGAAGAAACATTTAAGTAAACAGCAATTAGAGGGTACAGGAAGGAGAAGAAACATTTCATAATAAAAAAAAGGGGGGGGGGGGGGGGAGAGAGAGAGAGAGAGAGAGTATTTCGTAAACAGCAATTAGAGTTACAGGAGAAGGAATGAAGAAACATTACATAAACAGCAATTAGGGGTGCAGGAAAGGAAGAAGAAACATTTCGTAAACAGCAATTAGAGGTACAGGAAAGGGAAGAAACTTATTTCATAAACAGCAATTAGAGTTACAGGAAAGGGAAGAAGAAACATTTCGTAAACAGCAATTAGAGTTACAGGAAAGGGAAGAAGAAACATTTCGTAAACAGCAATTAAATTTCGTGAAGGAGAGAAACATTTCATAAACAGCAATTAATTACAGGAAAGGAAGAAGAAACATTTCGTAAACAGCAATTAGAGGTACAGGAAAAGGGAGGAAGAAACATTTCATAAACAGCAATTAAGAGTTACAGAAGGAAGAAGAAACATTTCGTAAACAGCAATTAGAGGTACAGGAAAGGAATGAAGAAACATTTCATAAACAGCAATTAGAGGTACAGGAAAGGGAAGAAGAAACATTTCGTAAACAGCAATTAGAGTTACAGGAAAGGGAAGAAGAAACATTTCGTAAACAGCAATTAGAGTTACAGGAAAGGAATGAAGAAACATTTCATAAACAGCAATTAGAGTTACAGGAAAGGGAAGAAGAAACATTTCGTAAACAGCAATTAGAGGTACAGGGAAAGGGAGGAAGAAACATTTCATAAACACCAATTAGAGTTACAGGAAAGGAAGAAGAAACATTTCGTAAACAGCAATTAGAGTTACAGGAAAGGGAAGAAGAAACATTTCGTAAACAGCAATTAGAGTTACAGGAAAGGGAAGAAGAAACATTTCGTAAACAGCAATTAGAGTTACAGGAAAGGAGGAAAGCATTTCATAAACAGCAATTAGAGTTACAGGAAGGGAAGAAGAAACATTTCGTAAACAGCAATTAGAGTTACAGAAAGAATGAAGAAACATTTCATAAACAGCAATTAGAGTTACAGAAGGGAAGAAGAAACATTTCGCAAACAGCAATTAGAGGTACAGGAAAGGAGGAAGAAACATTTCATAAACAGCAATTAGAGTTACAGGAAAGGGAAGAAGAAACATTTCGTAAACAGCAATTAAGAGTTGAAAGAATGAAGAAACATTTCATAAACAGCAATTAGAAGGTTACAGGAAAGGGAAGAAGAAACATTTCGTAAACAGCAATTAGAGGTACAGGAAAAGGGAGGAAGAAACATTTCATAAACAGCAATTAGAGTTACAGGAAAGGGAAGAAGAAACATTTGGCAAACAGCAATTAGAGGTACAGGAGAAGGGAAGAAGAAACATTTCATAAACAGCAATTGAAGTTGGGAAAGGGAAGAAGAAACATTTCATAAACAGCAATTAGAGGTACAGGAAAGGAGGGAAGAAACATTTCATAAACAGCAATTAGAGTTACAGGAAAGGGAAGAAGAAACATTTCGTAAGCAATAAAAGTGAGTTACAGGAAAGGAAGAAGAAACATTTCGTAAGCAATTAGTGCCAGGAAAGGGAGGAAGAAACATTTCATAAACAGCAATTAAGAGTTACAGAAGGAAGAAGAAACATTTCGTAAACAGCAATTAGAGGTACAGGAAAGGGAGGAAGAAACATTTCATAAACAGCAATTAGAGTTACAGGAAGGGAAGAAGAAACATTTCGTAAACAGCAATTAGAGGTACAGGAAAGGAATGAAGAAACATTTCATAAACAACAGTGTGAAGAGGTACAGGAAAGGGAAAAGAAACATTTCGTAAACAGCAATTAGAGTTACAGGAAAGGGAAGAAGAAACATTTCGTAAACAGCAATTAGAGTTACAGGAAAGGAATGAAGAAACATTTCATAAACAGCAATTAGAGTTACAGGAAAGGGAAGAAGAAACATTTCGTAAACAGCAATTAGAGGTACAGGAAAGGGAGGAAGAAACATTTCATAAACAGCAATTAGAGTTACAGGAAGGGAAGAAGAAACATTTCGTAAACAGCAATTGAGATGCAGGAAGGGAAGAAGAAACATTTCGTAAACAGCAATTAGAGTTACAGGAAAGGGAAGAAGAAACATTTCGTAAACAGCAATTAGAGTTACAGGAAAGGGAGGAAGAAACATTTCATAAACAGCAATTAGAGTTACAGGAAGGGAAGAAGAAACATTTCGTAAGCAACCAGTGGAAGTTACAGGAAAGGAATGAAGAAACATTTCATAAACAGCAATTAGAGTTACAGGAAAGGGAAGAAGAAACATTTCGTAAACAGCAATTAGAGGTACAGGAAAGGGAGGAAGAAACATTTCATAAACAGCAATTAGAGTTACAGGAAAGGGAAGAAGAAACATTTCGTAAACAGCAATTAGAGTTACAGGAAAGGAATGAAGAAACATTTCATAAACAGCAATTAGAGTTACAGGAAAGGGAAGAAGAAACATTTCGTAAACAGCAATTAGAGGTACAGGAAAAGGGAGGAAGAAACATTTCATAAACAGCAATTAGAGTTACAGGAAAGGGAAGAAGAAACATTTCGTAAACAGCAATTAGAGGTACAGGAAAGGGAAGAAGAAACATTTCATAAACAGCAATTAGAGGTACAGGAAAGGGAAGAAGAAACATTTCATAAACAGCAATTAGAGGTACAGGAAAGGGAGGAAAGAAACATTTCGTAAACAGCAATTAGAGTTACAGGAAAGGAATGAAGAAACATTTCATAAACAGCAATTAGAGTTACAGGGGAAGGGAAGAAGAAACATTTCGTAAGCTTAGCAATTAGAGGTACAGGAAAGGAACGAAGAAACATTTCATAAACAGCAATTAGAGTTACAGGAAAGGAATGAAGAAGCATTTCATAAACAGCAATTAGAGTTACAGGAAAGGGGAAGAAGAAACATTTCGTTAACAGCAATTAGAGGAGTACAGGAAAGGAAGAAGAAACATTTCGTAAACAACAGCAATTAGAGGTACAGGAAAGGGAGGAAAGAAACATTTCGTAAACAGCAATTAGAGGTACAGGAAAGGGAGGAAGAAACATTTCATAAACAGCAATTAGAGTTACAGGAAAGGAATGAAGAAACATTTCGTAAACGTGTAATTAGAGTTACAGGGAAAGGAAGAAGAAACATTTCATAAACAGCAATTAGAGTTACAGGAAAGGGAAGAAGAAACATTTACGTAAACAGCAATTAGAGGTACAGGAGAAGGGAGAAGAAACATTTCATAAAGCACTTAATTAGAGTTACAGGAAAGGGAAGAAGAAACATTTCGTAAACAGCAATTAGAGTTACAGGAAAGGAATGAAGAACATTTCATAAACAGCAATTAGAGTTACAGGAAAGGGAGGAAGAAACATTTCATAAACAGCAATTAGAGTTACAGGAAAGGGAAGAAGAAACATTTTCGTAAACAGCAATTAGAGGTACAGGGAAAGGGAGGAAAGAGCATTTCGTAAACAGCAATTAGAGGTACAGGAAAGGGAAGAAGAAACATTTCGTAAACAGCAATTAGAGGTACAGGAAAGGGAGGAAGAAACATTTCATAAACAGCAATTAGAGTTACAGGAAAGGGAAGAAGAAACATTTCATCAACAACAATTAGAGTTACAGGAAAGGAATGAAAAGAAACATTTCATAAACAGCAATTAGAGTTACAGGAAAGGGAGGAAGAAACATTTCATAAACAGCAATTAGAGTTACAGGAAAGGGAAGAAAACATTGTAAACAGCAATTAGAGTTACAGGAAAGGGAAGAAGAAACATTTAAATGAAAGCAACAATTAGAGTTACAGGAAAGGAATGAAGAAACATTTCATAAACAGCAATTAGAGTTACAGGAAAGGGAAGAAGAAACATTTCGTAAACAGCAATTAGAGGTACAGGAAAGGGAGGAAGAAACATTTCATAAACAGCAATTAGAGTTACAGGAAAGGAATGAAGAAACATTTCATAAACAGCAATTAGAGTTACAGGAAAGGGAAGAAGAAACATTTCGTAAACAGCAATTAGAGGTACAGGAAAGGGAAGAGAAGAAACATTTCATAAACAGCAATTAGAGTTACAGGAAAGGGAAGAAGAAACATTTCGTAAACAGCAATTAGAGGTACAGGAAAGGGAAGAAGAAACATTTCATAAACAGCAATTAGAGTTACAGGAAAGGAACGAAGAAACATTTCATAAACAGCAATTAGAGTTACAGGGAAAGGAATGAAGAAACATTTCATAAACAGCAAT
This sequence comes from Ascarosepion bandense, assembly GCA_037127315.1. Classification (NCBI taxonomy): domain Eukaryota; kingdom Metazoa; phylum Mollusca; class Cephalopoda; order Sepiida; family Sepiidae; genus Ascarosepion; species Ascarosepion bandense. Next base: position 7,028 of record JBBBDQ010011089.1, read on the forward strand.
TAGAGTTACAGGAAAGGAACGAAGAAACATTTCATAAACAGCAATTAGAGGTACAGGAAAGGGAGGAAGAAACATTTCATAAACAGCAATTAGAGGTACAGGAAAGGGAAGAAGAAACATTTCTTAAACAGCAATTAGAGTTACAGGAAGAGGAAGAAGAAACATTCCGTAAACAGCAATTAGAGGTAGGAAGGAGGAAGAAACATTTCATAAACAGCAATTAGAGTTACAGGAAAGAGGAATGAAGAAACATTTCGTAAACAGCAGTCAGAGATACAGAAGGAAGAAGAAACATTTCGTAAACAGCAATTAGAGGTACAGGAAAGGGAAGAAGAAACATTTCATAAACAGCAATTAGAGTTACAGGAAAGTGAAGAAGAAACATTTCGTAAACAGCATTAGAGGTACAGGAAATGGGAAGAAGAAACATTTCATAAACAGCAATTAGAGTTACAGGAAAGGAACGAAGAAACATTTCATAAACAGCAATTAGAGTTACAGGAAAGGAATGAAGAAACATTTCATAAACAGCAATTGATTACAGGAAAGGAACGAAGAAACATTTCATAAACAACAGTCAGAGAGTGGAAAGGGAGGAAGAAACATTTCATAAACAGCAATTAGAGGTACAGGAAGGGAAGAGAAGAAACTTTTCTTAAACAGCAATTAGAGGTACAGGAAAGGGAGGAAGAAACATTTCGTAAACAGCAATTAGAGAGAGAGAGAGTTACAGGAAAGGAACGAAGAAACATTTCGTAAACAGCAATTAGAGGTACAGGAAAGGGAGGAAGAAACATTTCGTAAACAGCAATTAGAGGTACAGGAAAGGGAGGAAGAAACATTTCATAAACAGCAATTAGAGGTACAGGAAAGGGAAGAAGAAACATTTCGTAAACAGCAATTAGAGGTACAGGAAAGGGAGGAAGAAACATTTCATAAACAGCAATTAGAGGTACAGGAAAGGGAGGAAGAAACATTTCATAAACAGCATTTAGAGGTACAGGAAAGGGAAAGAAGAAACATTTCGTAAACAGCAATTAGAGGTACAAGGAAGGGAGGAAGAAACATTTCGTAAACAGCAATTAGAGTTACAGGAAAGGAACGAAGAAACATTTCGTAAACAGCAATTAGAGGTACAGGAAAGGGAAGAGAAACATTTCTTAAACAGCAATTAGAGGTACAGGAAAGGGAGGAAGAAACATTTCATAAACAGCAATTAGAGTTACAGGAAAGGAACGAAGAAACATTTCGGAAACAGCAATTAGAGGTACAGGAAAGGGAAGAAGAAACATTTCGTAAGCAACAATTAGAGGTACAGTAAAGGGAGGAAGAAACATTTCATAAACAGCAATTAGAGTTACAGGAAAGGAACGAAGAAACATTTCATAAACAGCAATTAGAGGTACAGGAAAGGGAAGAAGAAACATTTCTTAAACAGCAATTAGAGTTACAGGAAAGGAACGAAGAAACATTTCGTAAACAGCAATTAGAGTTACAGGAAAGTGACGAAGAAACATTTCATAAACAGCAATTAGAGTTACAGGAAAGGAACGAAGAAACATTTCTGGCAATTAGAGGTACAGGAAGGGAGGAAGAAACATTTCATAAACAGCAATTAGAGGTACAGGAAAGTGACGAAGAAACATTTTACGTAAACAGCAATTAGATTTGGGAAAGAAACGAAGAAACATTTTGTAAAACAGCAATTAGAGTTTGAGGAAAGGAACGAAGAAACATTTCTGTAAACAGCAATTAGAGTTACAGGAAAGGGAATGAAGAAACATTTCATAAACAGCAATTAGAGTTACAGGAAAGGAAGAAGAAACATTTCTTAAACAGCAATTAAGAGAGTTACAGGAAAGTGACGAAGAAACATTTCGTAACTGTAATTAGAGTTACAGAAGGAATGAAAACATTTCACAAACAGCAATTAGAGTTACAGGAAAGGGAAGAAGAAACATTTCGTAAACAGCAATTAGAGTTACAGGAAAGGAAGAAGAAACATTTCTTAAACAGCAGTCAGAGTTACAGGAAAGGAATGAAGAAACATTTCATAAACAATAATTAGAGTTACAGGAAAGGGAAGAAGAAACATTTCGTAAACCTTAATTAGAGTTACAGGGAAAGTGACGAAGAAACATTCCGTAAACAGCAAATTAGAGTTACAGGAAAGGAATGAAGAAACATTTCATAAACAGCAATTAGAGTTACAGGAAAGGGAAGAAGAAACATTTCGTAAACAGCAATTAGAGTTACAGGAAAGGGAAGAAGAAACATTTCTTAAACAGCAATTAGAGTTACAGGAAAGTGACGAAGAAACATTTCGTAAACAGCAATTAAATTTGGAAAGAAACGAAGAAACATTTTACATCTCAAACAGCAATTGAAGTTTGAGGAAAGGAACGAAAGAAAACAAACTCATAAACAGCAAATTAGAAGTTCAGAGGAAAGGAACGAAGAAACATTTAAGTAAACAGCAATTAGAGGTACAGGGAAAGGGAGGAGAAGAAACATTTCTTAAACAGCAATTAGAGTTACAGGAAAGGAATGAAGAAACATTTCATAAACAGCAATTAGAGTTACAGAAAAGGGAAGAAGAAACATTTCTTAAACAGCAATTAGAGTTACAGGAAAGTGACGAAGAAACATTTCACGTAAACAGCAATTAGATTTACAGGAAAGAAACGAAGAAACATTTGTAAGCAGCAATTAGAGTTTGAGGAGAAAGGTAGAAACATTTCCTCAGCAAGCAGTCAGTTAGGGAAAGGAACGAAGAAACATTTCGTAAACAGCAATTAGAGTTACAGGAAAGGGAAGAAGAAACATTTCTTAAACAGCAATTAGAGTTACAGGAAAGGAATGAAGAAACATTTCTTAAACAGCAATTAGAGTTACAGGAAAGGGAAGAAGAAACATTTCTTAAACAGCAATTAGAGTTACAGGAAAGGGAAGAAGAAACATTTCTTAAACAGCAATTAGAGTTGGGGAAAGTGACGAAGAAACATTTAGTAAGCAACAATTAGATTTACAGGAAAGAAACAGAAAAACATTTTGTAAACATGTAGCGGTTGAGAAAGGAACGAAGAAACATTTCATAAACAGCAATTAGAGTTAGAGGAAAGGAACGAAGAAGCTTATTTTCGTAAACAGCAATTAGAGGAATTTGGGAAAGGGAGGAAGAAACATTTCATAAACAGCAATTAGAGTTACAGGAAAGGAATGAAGAAACATTTCATAAACAGCAATTAGAGTTACAGGAAAGGGAAGAAGAAACATTTCTTAAACAGCAATTAGAGTTACAGGAAAGTGACGAAGAAACATTTCCGTAAACAGCAATTAGATTTACAGGAAAGAAACGAAGAAACATTTTGTAAACAGCAATTAGAGTTTGAGGAAAGGAACGAAGAAACATTTCATAAACAGTGTAGAGTTAGAGGAAAGGAACGAAGAAACATTTCGTAAACAGCAATTAGAGGTACAGGAAAGGGAGGAAGAAACATTTCGTAAACAGCAATTAGAGTTACAGGAAAGGAATGAAGAAACATTTCATAAACAGCAATTAGAGTTACAGGAAAGGAAAGGAAAAACATTTCTTAAACAGCAATTAGAGTTACAGGAAAGTGACGAAGAAACATTTCGTAAACAGCAATTAGATTTACAGGAAAGAAAAGAAGAAACATTTTATGAAAGCAGCAATTAGAGTTTGAGGAAAGGAACGAAGAAACATTTCATAAACAGCAATTAGAGTTAGAGGAAAGGAACGAAGAAACATTTCGTAAACAGCAATTAGAGGTACAGGAAAGGGAGGAAGAAACATTTCATAAACAGCAATTAGAGTTACAGGAAAGGAATGAAGAAACATTTCATAAACAGCAATTAGAGTTACAGGAAAGGGAAGAAGAAACATTTCTTAAACAGCAATTAGAGTTACAGGAAAGTGACGAAGAAACATTTCGTAAACAGCAATTAGATTTACAGGAAAGAAACGAAGAAACATTTTGTAAACAGCAATTAGAGTTTGAGGAAAGGAACGAAGAAACATTTCATAAACAGCAATTAGAGTTAGAGGAAAGGAATGAAGAAACATTTCATAAACAGCAATTAGAGTTACAGGAAAGGAATGAAGAAACATTTCTTATACAGCAATTAGAGTTACAGGAAAGGAATGAAGAAACATTATAAACAGCAATTAGAGTTACAGGAAAGGGAGGAAGAAACATTTCGTAAACAGCAATTAGAGGTACAGGAAGGGAGGAAGAAACATTTCTTAAACAGCAATTAGAGTTACAGGAAAGGGAAGAAGAAACATTTCTTAAACAGCAATTAGAGTTACAGGAAAGGAATGAAGAAACATTTCATAAACAGCAATTAGAGTTACAGGAAAGGGAAGAAGAAACATTTCATAAACAGCAATTAGAGTTACAGGAAAGGGAAGAAGAAACATTTCATAAACAGCAATTAGAGTTACAGGAAAGAACGAAGAAACATTTCGTAAACAGCAATTAGAGGTACAGGAAAGGGAGGAAGAAACATTTCATGCAGCTTAATAAATTAGAGGTACAGGAAAGGGAGGAAGAAACATTTCATAAACAGCAATTAGAGGTACAGGAAGGGAAGAAGAAACATTTCGTAAACAGCAATTAGAGGTACAGGAAAGGGAGGAAGAAAACATTTCATAAACAGCAATTAGAGGTACAGGAAAGGAGGAAGAGCATTTCATAAACAGCATTTAGAGGTACAGGAAAGGAAGAAGAAACATTTCGTAAACAGCAATTAGAGGTACAGGAAAGGAGGAAGAAACATTTCGTAAACAGCAATTAGAGTTACAGGAAAGGAACGAAGAAACATTTCGTAAACAGCAATTAGAGGTACAGGAAAGGAGAAGAAGAAACATTTCTTAAACAGCAATTAGAGGTACAGGAAAGGGAGGAAGAACATTTCATAAACAGCAATTAGAGTTACAGGAAAGGAACGCGAAGAAACATTTCGGAAACAGCAATTAGAGGTACAGGAAAGGGAAGAAGAAACATTTCGTAAACAGCAATTAGAGGTACAGTAAAGGGAGGAAGAAACATTTCATAAACAGCAATTAGAGTTACAGGAAAGGAACGAAGAAACATTTCATAAACAGCAATTAGAGGTACAGGAAAGGGAAGAAGAAACATTTCTTAAACAGCAATTAGAGTTACAGGAAAGGAACGAAGAAACATTTCGTAAACAGCAATTAGAGTTACAGGAAAGTGACGAAGAAACATTTCATAAACAGCAATTAGAGTTACAGGAAAGGAACGAAGAAACATTTCATAAACAGCAATTAGAGGTACAGGAAAGGGAGGAAGAAACATTTCATAAACAGCAATTAGAGGTACAGGAAAGTGACGAAGAAACATTTCGTAAACAGCAATTAGATTTACAGGAAAGAAACGAAGAAACATTTTGTAAACAGCAATTAGAGTTTGAGGAAAGGAACGAAGAAACATTTCATAAACAGCAATTAGAGTTACAGGAAAGGAATGAAGAAACATTTCATAAACAGCAGTTAGAGTTACAGGAAAGGGGAAGAAGAAACATTTCTTAAACAGCAATTAGAGTTACAGAAGTAATGAAAACATTTAGTAACAGCAATTAGAGTTACAGGAAAGGAATGAAGAAACATTTCATAAACAGCAATTAGAGTTACAGGAAAGGAAGAAGAAACATTTATTAAACAGCAATTGAAATTCTGAGAAGGAAGAAGAAACATTTCTTAAACAGCAATTAGAGTTACAGGAAAGGAATGAAAGAAACATTTCATAAACAGCAATTAGAGTTACAGGAAAGGGAAGAAGAAACATTTAAGTAAACAGCAATTAGAGTTACAGGAAAGTGACGAAGAAACATTTCGTAAACAGCAATTAGAGTTACAGGAAAGGAGAAATGAAGAAACATTTCATAAACAGCAATTAGAGTTGGGAAAGGGAAGAAGAAACATTTCGTAAACAGCAATTAGAGTTACAGGAAAGGAAGAAGAAACATTTCTTAAACAGCAATTAGAGTTACAGGAAAGTGACAGAAGAAACATTTTAAATAAAACAGCATTAGATTTACAGGAAAGAAACTGAAAACATTTTGTAAACGCAATTAGAGTTTGAGGAAAGGAACGAAGAAACATTTCATAAACAGCAATTAGAGTTAGAGGAAAGGAACGAAGAAACATTTCTGAACAGTACCAGGAAAAGGAAAGGGAGGAAGAAACATTTCTTAAACAGCAATGACAGAGAAATAGTTGAAGAAACATTTCTATAAACAGCAATTAGAGTTACAGGAAAAGGGAAGAAGAAACATTTCTCTTAAAACAGCAATTAGAGTTAAGGAAAGTGACGAAGAAAACATTTCGTAAAACAGCAATTAGATTTACAGGAAAGAAACGAAGAAACATTTGTAAACAGCAATTAGAGTTTGAGAAAGAAACGAAGAAACATTTCTCATAAACAGCAATTAGAGTTAGAAAGGAACGAAGAAACATTTCAGAACAGCAATTAGAGTTGGTTATGGTACGGAAGAAGAAATACTTTCAAACAGCAATTAGAGTTAGAGGAAAGGAAATGAAGAAACATTTCTTAAACAGCAATTAGCTACAGAAAGTGGAAGAAGAAACACTTAAAACAGCAAATTAGAGTTAAGGGAGAAGAAACATTTCTTAAACAGCAATTAGAGTTACAGAAAGTGACGAAGAAACATTTCGTAAAACAGCAATAGATTTACAGGAAAGAAACGAAGAAACATTTTGTAAACAGCAATTAGAGTTTGAGGAAAGGAATGAAGAAAACATTTCATAAACAGCAATTAGAGTTAGAGGAAAGGAAACGAAGAAACATTTCCGTAACAGTAAATTAGAGGTGAAAGGAGGAAGAAACATTTCATAAACAGCAATTAGAGTTGTAGGAAAGGAATGGAAGAACATTTCTGTTAAACAGCAATTAGAGTTACAGGAAAGGGAAGCAATAAAATATTTTTAAAACAGCAATTAGAGTTACAGGAAAGTGACGTAAAGAAACATTTCGTAAACAGCAATTAGATTTACAGGAAAAAGAAACGAAATAAAATATTTTGTAAACAGCAATTAGAGTTTGAGGAAAGGAACGAAGAAACATTTCATGTCATAATTAGAGTTAGAGGAAAGGAACGAAGAAACATTTCGTAAACAGCAATTAGAGGGTACAGGAAAGGGAGGAAGAAACATTTCAGAATATAATTAGAGTTACAGGAAAGGAAAATGAAGAAACATTTCATAAACAGCAATTAGAGTTGCTATGAAAGGGAAGAAACATTTCTAAACAGCAATTAGACACAGGAAAGTGACGAAGAAAACATTTCGTAAAACAGCAATTAGATTTACAGAAAGAAAACGTAGCTGAAACACTTTGTAAACAGTAATTAGAGTTTGAGGGAAAGGAAACGAAGAAACATTTCAGGAAACAGCAATTAGAGTTAGATAGGAACGAAGAAAACATTTCTGTAAACAGCAACTAGAGGTACAGGAAAGGGAGAAGAAACATTTCATAAACAGCAATTAGAGTTACAGGAAAGAAATGAAGAACATTTCATAAACAGTAATTATACACAGGAAAGGAAGAAGAAACATTTCTTAAACAGCAATTAGAGTTACAGGAAAGTGACGAAGAAACATTTTGAACAGCAATTAGATTTACAGGAAAGAGAAACGAAGAAACATTTTGTAAACAGCAATTAGAGTTTGAGGAAAAGGAATTAAGAAATATTTTAAGTAAACAGCAATTAGAGTTAGAGGGAAAGGAATGAAGAAACATTTCATAAACAGCAATTAGAGTTACATATGGAAAGGAATGAAGAAATATTTCACATACAGCAATTGATATAGGAAAGGAATGAAGAAACATTTCATAAACAGCAATTAGAGTTACAGAAAGTGGAGGAAGAAACATTTCTAAAACAGCAATTAGAGTGTACAGGAATGGAGGAAGAAACATTTCTTAAATGTTAAATTAGAGTTACAGGAAAGTGAAGAAACATTTCTTAAACAGCAATTAGAGTTACAGTAAAGGATGAAGAAATATTTCACAACAGCAAATTAGAGCTACAGGAAAGGGAATAGTAAAACATTTCTGATAACAGCAATTAGAGTTACAGAAAGGAAGAAGAACATTTACAAAACAGCAATTAGAGTTACAGGAAAGGAAGAAGAAACATTTCTACAACAGTAATTAGAGTTAGAGGAAAGTGAAGAAGAAATATTTCAGAACAGCAATTAGAGGTACAGGAAAGGGAAGAAGAAATATTTTGCAAAGAAAAATTAGAGTTAGAGGAAAGGGAAGAAGAAACATTTTTAAACAGCAATTAGAGGTACAGAAGAAGAAGAAACATTTTGTAAACAGCAATTAGAGTTTGAGGAAAGGAAGAAGAAACATTTCTTAAACAGCAATTAGAGTTACAGGAAAGGAAGAAGAAACATTTTTAAACAGCAATTAGAGTTATGAAAGGAAGAAACATTTCATAAAACAGCAATTAGAGTTACAGGAAAGGGAGGAAGAAATATTTAAACAGCAATTAGAGTTACAGTGAAAGGGAGAAGAAAAGTATTTTAAACAGGAATTAGAGGTACAGAAAGTGACGAAGAAACATTTCGTAAAACAGCAATTAGAGGTATAGTAGTGACGAAGAAACATTTCTTAAAACAGCAATTAGCAGAGAAAGGAACGGTTGTAAAACATTTTCAGAAACAGCAAATTAGAGGTGAAGAAAGAAAGGGGAGAACAAACATTTACAAATAGCAATTAGAGTTACAGAAAGGAAGAAGAAACATTTCATAAACAGCAATTAGAGTTACAGTGAAATGAAGAATAGTATTTGTAAACAGTGACCAGAGTTTGAGAAAGGAACGAAGAAACATTCATAAACAGCAATTAGATAGAGGAAAGGAACAGAAGAACATTTCGTAAAACAGCAATTAGAGGAAGAGGAAAGGAAGAAGAAACATTTGCAGAAAATTAGAGTTAGAGGAAAGGAACGAAGAAACATTTCAGAAATAGCACAGAGTTAGAGGAAAGAAACGAAGAAACATTTCATAAACAGTGACCAGAGTTAGAGGAAAGAACGAAGAAACATTTCATAAAACAGCAATTAGAGCATAGAAAGAAGAACATTTTGTAAACAGCAATTAGAGTTTGAGGAAAGGAACGAAGAAACATTTCATAAACACAATGAGCAGGAAAGGAACGTGTTGAAACATTTCGAAAACAAATTAGAGGTAAAGGGAGGAATAAATACTCTTAAACAGCAATTAGAGTTACAGAAAGGGAGGAAGAAACACTAAAACAGTACCAGAGTTACAGGAAAGGGAAGAAGAAACATTTTCATAAACAGCAATAGAGTTAGAGGAAAGGAACGAAGAAACATTTCGTAAACAGGCAATTAGAGGCACAGGAAAGGGAGGAACATTTCATAAACAGCAATTTGAAAGCATAGGAAAGGGAAGAAGAACCATTTCATAAACAGCAATTAGAGTTACAGGAAAGGGAAGAAGAAACTTTTTAAAACAGCAATTAGAGTTTGAGGAAAGGAACGAAGAAACATTTCAGAACAGCACTAGAGTTAGATAGAAAGGAACGAAGAAACATTTCTGTAAACAGTAATTAGAGTGTACAGGAAAGGGAAAGAAAGAAACATTTCATAAACAGAATTAGAGTTAGAGGAAAGGAACGAAGAAACATTTCAGAACAGGCAATTAGAGTTAGAGGAAAGGAACGAAGAAACATTTTAGAACAGTACTAGAGTTAGAGGAAAGGAACGAAGAAACATTTCATAAAACAGTAATTAGAGTTAGAGGAAAGGAACGAAGAAACATTTCATAAACAGCAATTAGAGTTAGAAAGGAACGAAGAAACATTTACAAACAGCAATTAGAGTTACAGGGAAAGGAAGAAGAAACATTTTGTAAACAGTAATTAGAGTTTGAGGAAAGGAACGAAGAAACATTTCATAAACAGCAATTAGACAGAGGAAAGGAACGAAGAAACATTTTGCAAAACAGCAATTAGAGGCACAGTGAAAGGGAAGAAGAAACATTTGGAAAATTAGAGTTAGAGTGAAAGGAACGAAGAAACATTTCTAAAACAGTAATTAGAGTTACAGGAAAGGGAGGGGAAGAAACATTTTACAAACAGCACTAGAGTTACAGGAAAGGGAAGAAGAAACATTTCTGCTAAACAGCAATTAGAGTTACAGTGAAAGGAAGAAGAAACATTTTGTAGCAGTAATTAGAGTTTGAGGAAAGGAACGGAAATATTTCCATAAACAGCAATTAGAGTTAGAGGAAAGGAACGGTTAAAGACGCTGTAAAACAGTAATTAGAGGTATGAGGAAAGGGAGGGAAATAAAACATTTCATGCAAAACAGCAATTAGAGTTACAGTGAAAGGAATGAAGAAACATTTCATAAACAGTAATTAGAGTTAGGAGGAAAGGAACGAAGAAACATTTCGTAAAACAGCAATTAGAGGCACAGGAAAGGGGAGGAAGAAACATTTCATAAACAGCAATTAGAGTTAGAAAGGGAAGAAGAAACATTTTAAAACAGCAATTAGAGTTTGAGGAAAGGGTCTAAGAAACATTTCATAACAGCAATTAGAGTTGAGGAAGAATGAAGAAACATTTCGTAAAACAGCAATTAGAGGTACAGGAAAGGGAGGAAGAAACATTTCATAAACAGCAATTAGAGTTACAGGAAAGGAGGAAGAAACATTTCACAAACAGCAATTAGAGTGAGGAAGAAATTAAGAAACATTTCGAAACAGCAATTAGAGGTACAGGAAAGGGAGGAAGAAACATTACTTATAAATGGTAATTAGAGTTACAGGAAAGGGAGGAAGAAACATTTATAAACAGCAATTAGGAGTTAAGAGAAAGGAGGAAGAAACATTTCATAAACAGCAATTAGAGTTACAGGAAAGGAATGAAGAAACATTTCATAAACAGCAATTAGAGGTACAGGAAAGGAGGAAGAAACATTTTACAAAACAGCAATTAGAGTTACAGTAAAGGGGAAGAAACATTTCATAAACAGCAATTAGAGGTACAGGAAAGGGAGGAAGAAATATTTCATAAACAGCAATTAGAGGTACAGGAAAGGAGGAAGAAATATTTCTAAACAGCAATTAGAGTTACAGAAAGGAAGAAGAAACATTTCATAAACAGCAATTAGAGTCAATATGAAAGGGAAGAAGAAACATTTTGTAAACAGCAATTAGAGTTTGAGGAAAGGAACGAAGAAACATTTCACAACAGCAAATTAGAGTTATGTGAAAGTGAAGAAGAACATTTGTAAAATGGTAATTAGAGTTACAGTGAAACGAAGAAATATTTCATAAACAGCAATTAGAGAGGAAAGAAACGAAGAAATATTTTCGTAAACAGGCAATTAGAGTGGTGAAAGGAGGAAGAAACATTTCATAAACAGCAATTAGAGTTACAGGAAAGGAGGAAGAAATATTTCTATAAAACAGTAATTAGAGTTAGAGGAAAGGAACGAAGAAACATTTCAGAATAGCACTAGAGGTACAGGAAAGGGAGGAAGAAACATTTCATAAACAGGCAATTAGAGTTAGAAAGGAAGAAACATTTTGCAAACAGCAATTAGAGTTTGGAGGAAAGGAAACGAAGAAACATTTCATAAACAGCAATTAGAAGAGAAAGGAACGAAGAAACATTTCTGTAAACAGTAATTAGAGGCAGGAAAGGGAGGAAGAAACATTTACAAACAGCAATTAGGAAACAGGAAAGGGAAGAACATTTTGCAAACAGCAATTAGAGTTAGAGGAAAGGAACGAAGAAACATTTCGAAATACAATTAGAGTTATAAAAAGGGAAGAAGAAACATTTACAAACAGCAATTAGAGTTACATAGAAAGGGAGGAAGAAACATTTCATAAACAGCAATTGAGTTACAGGAAAGGAGGAAGAAAAGATTTTAAAACAGCAATTAGAGTTACAGGAAAGGAAGAAGAAACATTTCATAAACAGCAATTAGAGTTAGAGGAAAGGAAGAAGAAACATTTCATAAACAGCAATTAGAGTTACAGGAAAGGAAGAAGAAACATTTCATAAACAGTAATTAGAGCTTGGAGGAAAGGAATGAAGAAACATTTCATAAACAGCAATTAGAGTTAGAGGGAAAGGAACGGAAACATTTCGTAAACAGCAATTAGAGGTACAGGAAAGGGAGGAAGAAACATTTCATAAAACAGTAATTAGAGTTACAGGAAAGGGAAGAAGAAACATTTTTGTAAAACAGCAATTAGAGTTAGAGAAAGGAACGATGAACATTTTCAAATAGCAATTAGAGGTACAGGAAAGGAAGAAGAAACATTTCATAAACAGCAATTAGAGTTAGTAAAGGGAAGAAGAAACACTTTAAAACAGGGCTAGAGCTGAGAAAGCAGCTGAAGAAACATTTTATAAACAGCAATTAGAGTTAGAGGAAAGGAACGAAGAAACATTTTAAAACAAAGTAATTAGAGTTACAGGAAAGGATGGGGAAATATTTGCAACAGCAATTAGAGTTACAGGAAAGGGGAAGAAGAAACATTTTGTAAATAAAAATTAGAGTTAGAGGAAAGGAACTAAGAAACATTTCGTAACAGCAATTAGAGGTACAGGAAGGAGGAAGAAAACATCATAAAACAGCAATTAGAGCTGCTATGGTAAGGAGTGAAGAAACATTTCAAACAGCAATTAGAGTTACAGGAAAGGAAGAAACATTTTGTAACAGCAATTAGACATATGGTGTGGAAGAAGAAACATTTCATAAACAGCAATTAGAGTTACAGAAAGGGAAGAAGAAACATTTCATAAACAGCAATTAGAGTGAGCAGGAAAGGGAAGAAGAACATTTCACAAATGAAATAATTATTTGAGAAAGGAACTAAGAAACATTTGTAACAGCAATTAGAGTTAGAGGAAAGGAACGAAGAAACATTTCGTGAACAGCAATTAGAGAGGTACAGGAAAGGGAGGAAGAAACATTTCATAAACAGCACTAGAGTTACAGGAAAGGGAAGAAGAAACATTTTGTAAACAGCAATTGAGAGCTAGAGAAAGAAATTTAAGAAATATTTCGTAAAACAGCAATTAGAGGTAACAGGAAAGGGAAGAAGAAACATTTACAAATGGCAATTAGATATAGGAAAGGAAGAAGAAATATTTTAGAATAGCAATTAGAGTTTGAGGAAAGGAAACGAAGAAACATTTCATAAACAGTACTAGAGTTAGAGAGAAAGGAAACGAAGAAACATTTTAAAACAGCAATTAGAGGTACAGGAAAGGGAGAAGAAACATTTGTAAACAGCAATTAGAGTTACAGGAAAGGGAGGAAGAAACATTTCAGGAACAGTAATTAGAGGCACAGGAAAGGGAGGAAGAAATACTTCTCAAAACAGCAATGATACAGGAAAGGAAGAAGAAACATTTCAAAACAGCAATTAGAGTTACAGGAAAGGAAGAAGAAACATTTACAAACAGCAAATTAGAGCAGTGAAAGGAAGAAGAACATTTACAAACAGCAATTAGAGTAGCAGGAAAGGAAGAAACATTTCATAAATAAGGGAATGAGCTTGAGGAAAATGAACGAAGAAACATTTCATAAACAGTAATTAGAGTTGAGAAAGGAACGAAGAAACATTTTAAAACAGCAATTAGAGGTACAGGAAAGGAGGAAGAAATATTTCGTAAACAGCAATTAGAGGTACAGGAAAGGGAGGAAGAACATTTTTGGAACAGTAATTAGAGGTACAGGAAAGGGAGGAAGAAACATTTCTGTAAAACAGCAATTGTTGGCAGGAAAGGAAGAAATATTTCTTATAAACAGCAATTAGAGTTATAGGAAAGGGAGAAGAAACATTTCGTAAAAATACAAATTAGAGGTAACAGGAAAGGGAGGAAGAAATACTTCGTAAAACAGTAATTAGAGGTACAGGAAAGGAACAAGAAACATTTACAAACAGCAATTAGAGTAGGAAAGGGAAGAAGAAGATTTCATAAACAGCAATAGGAGTTACAGGAAAGGGAAGAAGAAATATTTACAAAACAGTAATTAGAGTTTGAGGAAAGGAACGAAGAAAAAGGCTTCATGGAACAGTACCAGGAGTTAGAGGAAAGGAACGAAGAAACATTTCGTAAACAGCAAATATTAGGAGGTACAGAAAGGAGGAAGAAACATTTTAAAAACGGCAATTAGAGTTACAGAAAGGGAAGAAGAACATTTACAAACAGCAATTAGGAGTTACAGGAAAGGGGAAGAAGAAATATTTCGATAAACAGCAATTAAGTTACAGGAAAGGAAGAAGAAACATTCACAACAGCAATTAGAGCAGCAGGAAAGGAAGAACATTTTACAACAGCAATTAGAGTTTGAGGAAAGGAACGAAGAAACACTATAAAACAGCAATTAGAGTTAGAGGAAAGGAACGAAGACACATTCTGGAACAGCAATTGAGGTACAGAAAGTGGAGTGAAAGAAACATTTCGTGAAATGCAATTAGAGGTACAGGAAAGGAGGAATATTCGTAAACAGCAATTAGACGTACAGGAAAGGAGGAAGAAACACTTCGTAAACAGCAATTAGACACAGGAAAGGAGGAAGAAACATTTCAAGAACAGCAATTAGAGTTACAGGAAAGGGAGGAAGTGAAACATTGTGAAACAGCAATTAGAGTTACAGAAAGGAAGAAGAAACATTTAAACAGCAATTGTTACAGGAAAGAAACAAGAAACATTTCATAAACAGCAATTAGAGTTATGAAAGGAGGAAGAAACATTTAAAACAGACAATTAGAGCAGGAAAGGGAAGAAGAAACATTTACAAACAGCAATTAGAGGTAAGAGAAAGGGAGGAAGAAACATTTCATAACAGTAATTAGAGTTACAGGAAAGGGGAAGAAGAAACATTTTGAAACAGCAATTAGAGTTACAGAAAGGAAGAAGAAACATTTTGTAAACAGTACCTGAGTTTGAGGAAAGGAATGAAGAAACACTTACAAAACAGCAATTAGAGTTAGAGGAAGAACGAAGAAACATTTCGAAAAACAGCAATTAGAGTTACAGTGATAAAGAAACATTTCATAAATACAATTAGGAGTTACAGGAAAGGAAGAAATAGAAACATTTTGTAAAACAGCAATTAGACAGAGGATAGAACGAAGAAACATTTTAAAACAGCAATTAGAGGCACAGGAAAGGGATGTTGAAACATTTCACAAATGTTAATTAGAGTTAGTAGAAAGGAGGAAGAAACATTTCGTAAACAGCAAATTAGAGTTACAGGAAAGGAAGAAGAAACATTTCATAAACAGCAATTAGACAGCAGGAAAGGGAAGAAGAAACATTTCATAAACAGTAATTAGAGTTACAGGAAAGGGAAGAAGAAACATTTCATAAACAGCAATTAGAGTTACAGGAAAGGGAAGAAGAAACATTTCATAAACAGCAATTAGAGTTTGAGGAAAGGAACGAAGAAACATTTCATAAACAGCACTAGAGTTAGAGGAAAGGAACGAAGAAACATTTCGTAACAGCAATTAGAGGCACAGGAAAGGAGGAAGAACATTTCATAAACAGCAGTCAGAGTTACAGGAAAGGGAAGAAGAAACATTTTGTAAACAGTGGCTTGAGTTAGGAGGAAGGAACGAAGAAACATTTCGTAAACAGCAAATTAGGTACAGGAAAGGTAAAGAAGAAACATTTCATAAACAGCAATTAGACAGGAAAGGGAAGAAGAAATATTTTGCAAACAGCAATTAGAGTTTAGGAAAGGAACGAAGAAACATTTACAAAACAGCAATTAGAGTTAGAGGATAGGAACGAAGAAACATTTTGTGAACAGCAATTAGGAGGCAATATGAAAGGAGGAAGAAACATTTCATAAAACACAATTAGAGTTACAGGAAAGGAGAAGTGAACATTTCGTAAACAGCAATTAGAGGTACAGAAAGGGAGGAAATAAATACTTAAACAGCAATTAGAGTTACAGAAAGGAAGAAGAAACATTTTTACAACAGCAATTAGAGTTACAGGAAAGGGAAGAAGAAACATTTCATAAACAGCAATTAGGAGTTACAGGAAAGGAAGAAGAAACATTTACAAACAGCAATTAGAGTTACAGTAGGAAGAAGAAACATTTCATAAACAGCAATTAGAGTTTGAGGAAAAGTGTCTAAGAAACATTTCATAAACAGCAATTAGAAAGCAGAGGAAAGGAACGAAGAAACATTTCGTAAACAGCAATTAGAGGTACAGGAAAGGGAGGAAGAAACATTTCGTAAACAGCAATTAGAGGTACAGGAAAGGGAGGAAGAAACATTTCGTAAACAGCAATTAGAGGTACAGGAAAGGGAGGAAGAAACATTTCGTAAACAGCAATTAGAGTTACAGGAAAGGAAGAAGAAACATTTCATAAACAGCAATTAGAGTTACAGGAAAGGGAAGAAGAAACATTTCGTAAACAGCAATTAGAGGTACAGGAAAGGGAGGAAGAAACATTTCGTAAACAGCAATTAGAGGTACAGGAAAGGAACGAAGAAACATTTCATAAACAGCAATTAGAGTTACAGGAAAGGGAAGAAGAAACATTTCATAAACAGCAATTAGAGTTACAGGAAAGGGAAGAAGAAACATTTCATAAACAGCAATTAGAGTTTGAGGAAAGGAACGAAGAAACATTTCATGAACAGCAATTAGAGTTAGAGGAAAGGAACGAAGAAACATTTCGTAAACAGCAATTAGAGGTACAGGAAAGGAGGAAGAAACATTTCGTAAACGGCAATTAGAGTTACAGGAAAGGGAAGAAGAAACATTTCATAAACAGCAATTAGAGTTACAGGAAAGGGAAGAAGAAACATTTCATAAACAGCAATTAGAGTTACAGGAAAGGGAAGAAGAAACATTTCATAAACAGCAATTAGAGTTACAGGAAAGGGAAGAAGAAACATTTCATAAACAGCAATTAGAGTTTGAGGAAAGGAACGAAGAAACATTTCATAAACAGCAATTAGAGTTAGAGGAAAGGAACGAAGATACATTTCGTAAACAGCAATTAGAGGTACAGGAAAGGGAGGAAGAAACATTTCGTAAACAGCAATTAGAGGTACAGGAAAGGGAGGAAGAAACATTTCGTAAACAGCAATTAGACGTACAGGAAAGGGAGGAAGAAATATTTCGTAAACAGCAATTAGAGTTACAGGAAAGGGAGGAAGAAACATTTCGTAAAACAGCAATTAGAGTTACAGGAAAGGGAGGAAGAAACATTTCGTAAACAGCAATTAGAGTTACAGGAAAGGGAAGAAGAAACATTTCTTAAACAGCAATTAGAGTTACAGGAAAGGAATGAAGAAACATTTCATAAACAGCAATTATTAAGCAGGAAAGGAGGAAGAACATTTCAAAACAGCAATTAGAGTTACAGGAAAGGGAAGAAGAAACATTTCATAAACAGCAATTAGAGGTAACAGAAAGGAGGAAGAAACATTTCATAAACAGCAATAGGAGTTACAGGAAAGGGAAGAAGAAACATTTCATAAAACAGCACCAGAGTTACAGGAAAGGGAAGAAGAAACATTTTGTAAACAGCAATTAGAGTTTGAGGAAAGGAAACGAAGAAACATTTGCTAAACAGCAATTAGAGTTAGAGGAAAGGAACGAAGAAACATTTCGTAAACAGCAATTAGAGTTACAGGAAAGGGAGGAAGAAACATTTACAAACAGCAATTAGAGTTACAGGAAAGGGAAGAAGAAACATTTTGTAAACAGCAATTAGAGTTAGAGGAAAGGAACGAAGAAACATTTCGTAAACAGCAATTAGAGGTACAGGAAAGGGAGGAAGAAACATTTCAGAACAGCAATTAGAGTTACAGGAAAGGAGGAAGAAACATTTCGTAAACAGCAATTAGAGTTACAGGAAAGGGAAGAAGAAACATTTCATAAACAGCAATTAGAGTTACAGGAAAGGAAGAAGAAACATTTCATAAACAGCAATTAGAGTTACAGGAAAGGAAGAAACATTTCATAAACAGCAATTAGAGTTACAGGAAAGGGAAGAAGAAATATTTCATAAACAGCAATTAGAGTTTGGAGGAAAGGAATGAAGAAACATTTCATAAACAGCAATTAGAGTTAGAGGAAAGGAACGAAGAAACATTTCAGAAACAGCAATTAGAGGTACAGGAAAGGGAGGAAGAAACATTTCATAAACAGCAATTAGAGTTACAGGAAAGGGAAGAAACATTTGTAAACAGCAATTAGAGTTAGAGGAAAGGAACGAAGAAACATTTCGTAAACAGCAATTAGAGGTACAGTGAAAGGAAGAAGAAACATTTACAAACAGCAATTAGAGTTACAGAGGGAAGAAGAAACATTTTAAAGAAAGAATTAGAGTTTGAGGAAAGGAACGAAGAAACATTTCATAAACAGCAATTAGAGTTAGAGGATAGGAACGAAGAAACATTTCGTAAACAGCAATTAGAGGTACAGGAAAGGGAGGAAGAAACATTTCATAAACAGCAATTAGAGTTACAGGAAAGGAGGAAGAAACATTTCGTAAAACAGCAATTAGAGGTACAGGAAAGGGAGGAAGAAACATTTCTTAAACAGCAATTAGAGTTACAGGAAAGGGAAGAAGAAACATTTCATAAACAGCAATTAGAGTTACAGGAAAGGGAAGAAGAAAACATTTCATAAACAGCAATTAGAGTTACAGGAAAGGGAAGAAGAAACATTTCATAAACAGTAATTAGAGTTACAGGAAAGGGAAGAAGAAACATTTCATAAACAGCAATTAGAGTTTGGAGGAAATAATGAAGAAACATTTCAAACAGCAATTAGAGTTAGAGGAAAGGAACGAAGAAACATTTCGTAAACAGCAATTAGAGGTACAGGAAAGGAGGAAGAAACATTTCGTAAACAGCAATTAGAGGTACAGGAAAGGGAGGAAGAAACATTTCGTAAACAGCAATTAGAGGTACAGGAAAGGAGGAAGAAACATTTCTCAGAAACAGCAATTAGAGTTACAGGAAAGGGAAGAAGAAACATTTTACAAACAGCAATTAGAGTTACAGGAAAGGGAAGAAGAAACATTTCGTAAACAGCAATTAGAGGTACAGGAAAGGAGGAAGAAACATTTCGTAAACAGCAATTAGAGGTACAGGAAAGTGTTCAAGAAACATTTCATAAACAGCAATTAGAGTTACAGGAAAGGGAAGAAGAAGAAACATTTCATAAACAGCAATTAGAGTTACAGGAAAGGGAAGAAGAAACATTTCATAAACAGCAATTAGAGTTTGAGGAAAGGAACGAAGAAACATTTCATGAACAGCAATTAGAGTTAGAGGAAAGGAACGAAGAAACATTTCGTAAACAGCAATTAGAGGTACAGGAAAGGGAGGAAGAAACATTCGAAAACGGCAATTAGAGTTACAGGAAAAGGAAGAAGAAGACGAGCAACAGCAATTAGAGTTACAGGAAAGGGAAGAAGAAACATTTCATAAACAGTACTAGAGTTACAGGAAAGGGAAGAAGAAACATTTCATAAACAGCAATTTAGAAAGCAGGAAAGGGAAGAAGAAACATTTCATAAAACAGCAATTAGAGTTTGAGGAAAGGAACGAAGAAACATTTCATAAACAGCAATTAGAGTTAGAGGAAAGGAACGTAAGATACATTTCGTAAAACAGCAATTAGAGGTACAGGAAAGGGAGGAAGAAACATTTCGTAAACAGCAATTAGAGGTACATAGGAAAGGAGGAAGAAACATTTCGTAAACAGCAATTAGACGTACAGGAAAGGGAGGAAGAAACATTTCTCAGAAACAGCAATTAGAGTTACAGGAAAGGGAGGAAGAAACATTTCGTAAACAGCAATTAGAGTTACAGGAAAGGGAGGAAGAAACATTTCGTAAACAGCAATTAGAGTTACAGGAAAGGGAAGAAGAAACATTTCTAAACAGCAATTAGAGTTACAGGAAAGGAAATAAAGAAACATTTCATAAACAGCAATTAGAGTTACAGGAAAGGAGGAAGAAACATTTCGTAAACAGCAATTAGAGTTACAGGAAAGGGAAGAAGAAACATTTCATAAACAGCAATTAGAGGTACAGGAAAGGGAGGAAGAAACATTTCATAAACAGCAATTAGAGTTACAGGAAAGGGAAGAAGAAACATTTCATAAACAGCAATTAGAGTTACAGGAAAGGAAGAAGAAACATTTCATAAACAGCAATTAGAGTTACAGGAAAGGGAAGAAGAAACATTTCATAAACAGCAATTAGAGTTTGAGGAAAGGACCAAGAAACATTTCATAAACAGCAATTAGAGTTAGAGGAAAGGAACGAAGAAACATTTTCGTAAACAGCAATTAGAGGTACAGGAAAGGGTGGAAGAAACATTTCGTAAACAGCAATTATTAGAGGTACAGGAAAGGGAGGAAGAAACATTTCGTAAACAGCAATTAGAGGTACAGAAAGGGAGGAAGAAACATTTCGTAAACAGCAATTAGAGTTACAGGAAAGGGAGGAAGAAACATTTCGTAAAACAGCAATTAGAGTTACAGGAAAGGGAGGAAGAAACATTTCGTAAACAGCAATTAGAGTTATGAAAGGGAAGAAGAAACACGAAACAGCAATTAGAGTTACAGGAAAGGAATGAAGAAACATTTTACAAACAGCAATTAGAGTTACAGGAAAGGGGAGGAAGAAACATTTCGTAAAACAGCAATTAGAGTTACAGGAAAGGAAGAAGAAACATTTCATAAACAGCAATTAGAGTTACAGGAAAGGGAAGAAGAAACATTTCGTAAACAGCAATTAGAGTTACAGGAAAGGAATGAAGAAACATTTCATAAAAAACAGCAATTAGAGTTACAGGAAAGGGAAGAAGAAACATTTCTAAAAACAGCAATTAGAGTTACAGGAAAGTGACGAAGAAACATTTCGAATAAGTAATTAGATTTACAGGAAAGAAACGAAGAAACATTTCGTAAACAGCAATTAGAGGTACAGGAAAGGGAGGAAGAAACATTGTGAAACAGCAATTAGAGTTACAGTGAAAGGAGCAAGAAACATTTCGTAAACAGCAATTAGAGGTACAGGAAAGGGAGGAAGAAACATTTGTAAACAGCAATTAGAGGTAATAGGAAAGGGAGGAAGAAACATTTCATAAACAGCAATTAGAGTTACAGGAAAGGGAAGAAGAAACATTTCATAAACAGCAATTAGAGTTAGAGGAAAGGAACGAAGAAACATTTCATAAACAGCAATTAGAGGTACAGGAAAGGGAGGAAGAAACATTTACAAACAGCAATTAGAGTTACAGGAAAGGAATGAAGAAACATTTTCCATAAATGCAATTAGAGTTACAGGAAAGGGAAGAAGAAACATTTCTTAAACAGCAATTAGAGTTACAGGAAAGTGACGAAGAAACATTTCGTAAACAGCAATTAGATTTACAGGAAAGAAAACGAAGAAACATTTTGTAAACAGCAATTAGAGTTTGAGGAAAGGAACGAAGAAACATTTCATAAACAGCAATTAGAGTTAGAGGAAAGGAATGAAGAAACATTTCATAAACAGCAATTAGAGTTACAGGAAAGGAATGAAGAAACATTTCATAAACAGCAATTAGAGTTACAGGAAAGGAATGAAGAAACATTTCATAAACAGCAATTAGAGTTACAGGAAAGGGAAGAAGAAACATTTTGTAAACAGCAATTAGAGTTTGAGGAAAGGAACGAAGAAACATTTCATAAACAGCAATTAGAGTTAGAGGAAAGGAACGAAGAAACATTTCGTAAACAGCAATTAGAGGTACAGGAAAGGGAGGAAGAAACATTTCGTAAACAGCAATTAGAGGTACAGGAAAGGGAGGAAGAAACATTGTAAACAGCAATTAGAGTTTGAGGAAAGGAACGAAGAAACATTTCATAAACAGCAATTAGAGTTAGAGGAAAGGAACGAAGAAACATTTCATAAACAGCAATTAGAGGAGTACAGGAAAGGGAAGAAGAAACATTTCGTAAACAGCAATTAGAGGTACAGGAAAGGGAGGAAGAAACATTTCGTAAACAGCAATTAGAGGTACAGGAAAGGGAGGAAGAAACATTTCTTAAACAGCAATTAGAGGTACAGGAGAAGGAAGAAGAAACATTTCGTAAACAGCAATTAGAGGTACAGGAAAAGGGAGGAAGAAACATTTCGTAAACAGCAATTAGGGTGGGAAGGGAGGAAGAAACATTTCTTAAACAGCAATTAGAGGTACAGGAAAGGAACGAAGAAACATTTCATAAACAGCAATTAGAGTTAGAGGAAAGGAACGAAGAAACATTTCATAAACAGCAATTAGAAGTACAGGAAAGGGAAGAAGAAACATTTCGTAAACAGCAATTAAGAATTTTTAGGAAAGGGAGGAAGAAACATTTCATAAACAGCAATTAGAGGTACAGGAAAGGGAGGAAGAAACATTTCATAAACAGCAATTAGAGGTACAGGAAAGGGAAGAAGAAACATTTCGTAAACAGCAATTAGAGGTAGAGGAAAGGGAGGAAGAAACATTTCGTAAACAGCAATTAGAGGTACAGGAAAGGAGGAAGAAACATTTCTTAAACAGCAATTAGAGTTTGAGGAAAGGAACGAAGAAACATTTCATAAACAGCAATTAGAGTTAGAGGAAAGGAACGAAGAAACATTTCATAAGCAATTAAGGAGGTACAGGAAAGGGAAGAAGAAACATTTCGTAAACAGCAATTAGAGGTACAGGAAAGGAGGAAGAGAAACTTTTTCTTAAACAGCAATTAGAGTTACAGGAAAGGGAGGAAGAAACATTTCTTAAACAGCAATTAGAGTTACAGGAAAGGAAGAAGAAACATTTCATAAACAGCAATTAGAGTTACAGGAAAGGGAGAGAAGAAACATTTTGTAAACAGCAATTAGAGTTAGAGGAAAGGAACGAAGAAACATTTCGTAAACAGCAATTAGAGGTACAGGAAAGGGAGGAAGAAACATTTCATAAACAGCAATTAGAGGTACAGGAAAGGAGGAAGAAACATTTCGTAAACAGCAATTAGAGTTACAGGAAAGGGAGGAAGAAACATTTCATAAACAGCAATTAGAGGTACAGGAAAGGGAGGAAGAAACATTTCTTAAACAGCAATTAGAGTTACAGGAAAGGAATGAAGAAACATTTCATAAACAGCAATTAGAGTTACAGGAAAGGGAAGAAGAAACATTTTGTAAACAGCAATTAGAGTTTGAGGAAAGGAACGAAGAAACATTTCATAAACAGCAATTAGAGTTAGAGGAAAGGAACGAAGAAACATTTCGTAAACAGCAATTAGAGGTAGAGGAAAGGGAGGAAGAAACATTTCGTAAACAGCAATTAGAGGTACAGGAAAGGGAGGAAGAAACATTTCTTAAACAGCAATTAGAGTTACAGGAAAGGGAAGAAGAAACATTTCGTAAACAGCAATTAGAGGTACAGGAAAGGGAGGAAAAACATTTCGTAAACAGCAATTAGATTTACAGGAAAGAAACGAAGAAACATTTTGTAAACAGCAATTAGAGTTTTGAGGAAAGGAACGAAGAAACATTTCATAAACAGCAATTAGAGTTACAGGAAAGGGAAGAAGAAACATTTTGTAAACAGCAATTAGAGTTTGAGGAAAGGAACGAAGAAAACATTTCATAAACAGCAATTAGAGTTAGAGGAAAGGAACGAAGAAACATTTTAGTAAACAGCAATTAGAGGTACAGGAAAGGGAGGAAGAATCATTTCGTAAACAGCAATTAGAGGTACAGGAAAGGAGGAAGAAACATTTTCTTAAACAGCAATTAGAGTTACAGGAAAGGGAGGAAGAAACATTTCTTAAACAGCAATTTGAGTTACAGGAAAGGAAGAAGAAACATTTCATAAACAGCAATTAGAGTTACAGGAAAGGGAAGAAGAAACATTTTGTAAACAGCAATTAGAGTTAGAGGAAAGGAACGAAGAAACATTTCGTAAACAGCAATTAGAGGTACAGGAAAGGGAGGAAGAAACATTTCATAAACAGCAATTAGAGTTACAGGAAAGGGGGAAGAAGAAACATTTCGTAAACAGCAATTAGAGTTTGAGGAAAGGAACGAAGAAACATTTCGTAAACAGCAATTAGAGGTACAGGAAAGGGAGGAAGAAACATTTTGTAAACAGCAATTAGAGTTAGAGGAAATGAACGAAGAAACATTTCGTAAACAGCAATTAGAGGTACAGGAAAGGGAGGAAGAAACATTTCTTAAACAGCAATTAGAGTTACAGGAAAGGGAAGAAGAAACATTTCATAAACAGCCAATTAGAGTTACAGGAAAGGGAAGAAGAAACATTTGTAAACAGCAATTAGAGTTAGAGGAAAGGAACGAAGAAACATTTCGTAAACAGCAATTAGAGGTACAGGAAAGGGAGGAAGAAACATTTCTTAAACAGCAATTAGAGTTACAGGAAAGGGAAGAAGAAACATTTCATAAACAGCAATTAGAGGTACAGGAAAGGGAAGAAGAAACATTTTGTAAACAGCAATTAGAGTTTGAGGAAAGGAACGAAGAAACATTTCATAAACAGCAATTAGAGTTAGAGGAAAGGAACGAAGAAACATTTCGTAAACAGCAATTAGAGGTACAGGAAAGGGAGGAAGAATCATTTCGTAAACAGCAATTAGAGGTACAGGAAAGGGAGGAAGAAACATTTCTTAAACAGCAATTAGAGTTACAGGAAAGGGAGGAAGAAACATTTCTTAAACAGCAATTAGAGTTACAGGAAAGGGAAGAAGAAACATTTCATAAACAGCAATTAGAGTTACAGGAAAGGGAAGAAGAAACATTTTGTAAACAGCAATTAGAGTTTGGAGGACGGAAAACAAATTTCGGTAAACAGCAATTAAGTAAACAGGAAAGGGAGGAAGAAACATTTTTGTAAACAGCAATTAGAGTTAGAGGAAAGGAACGAAGAAACATTTCGTAAACAGCAATTAGAGGTACAGGAAAGGGAGGAAGAAACATTTCGTTAAACAGCAATTAGAGTTACAGGAAAGGGAGGAAGAAAACATTTCATAAACAGCAATTAGAGTTACAGGAAAGGGAAGAAGAAACATTTTGTAAACAGCAATTAGAGTTAGAGGAAAGGAATCGAAGAAACATTTCGTAAACAGCAATTAGAGGTACAGGAAAGGGAAGGAAGAAACATTTCATAAACAGCAATTAGAGTTACAGGAAAGGAAAAAAACATTTCGTAAACAGCAATTAGAGTTTGAGGAAAGGAACGAAGAAACATTTCGTAAACAGCAATTAGAGGTACAGGAAAGGAGGAAGAAACATTTTGTAAACAGCAATTAGAGGTTAGAGGAAAGGGAACGAAGAAACATTTCGTAAACAGCAATTAGGAGTTACAGGGAAAGGGAGGAAGAAACATTTCTTAAACAGCAATTAGAGTTACAGGAAAGGGAAGAAGAAACATTTCATAAACAGCAATTAGAGTTACAGGAAAGGGAAGAAGAAACATTTTGTAAACAGCAATTGGAGTTAGAGGAAAGGAACGAAGAAACATTTCGTAAACAGCAATTAGAGGTACAGGAAAGGGAGGAAGAAACATTTCGTAAACAGCAATTAGAATTACAGGAAAGGGAAAGGGAAGGAAGGAAACATTTCATAAACAGCAATTAGAGTTACAGGAAAAGGGGAAGAAGAAACATTTCTTAAACAGCAATTAGAGTTACAGGAAAGGGAAGAAGAAACATTTCTTAAACAGCAATTAGAGTTACAGGAAAGGAATGAAGAAACATTTCATAAACAGCAATTAGAGTTACAGGAAAGGGAGGAAGAAACATTTAAGTAAACAGCAATTAGAGGTACAGGAAAGGGAGGAAGAAACATTTCATAAACAGCAATTAGAGGTACAGGAAAGGGAGGAAGAAACATTTCGTAAACAGCAATTAGAGGTACAGGAAAGGGAGGAAGAAACATTTCATAAACAGCAATTAGAGATACAGGAAAGGGAGGAAGAAACATTTCATAAACAGCAATTAGAGGTTACAGGAAAGAAACGAAGAGACATTTCATAAACAGCAATTAGAGGTACAGGAAAGGGAGGAGGAAGAAACATTTCATAAACAGCAATTAGAGTTACAGGAAAGGGAGGAAGAAACATTTCGTAAACAGCAATTAGAGGTACAGGAAAGGGAGGAAGAAACATTTCATAAACAGCAATTAGAGGTACAGGAAAGGGAGGAAGAAACATTTCATAAACAGCAATTAGAGTTACAGGAAAGGGAGGAAGAAACATTTCGTAAACAGCAATTAGAGGTACAGGAAGGGAGGAAGAAACATTTCATAAACAGCAATTAGAGGTACAGGAAAGGGAGGAAGAAACATTTCATAAACAGCAATTAGAGGTACAGGAGAAGGAGGAAGAAACATTTCATAAACAGCAATTAGAGTTACAGGAAAGGGGAGGAAGAAA
Organism: Ascarosepion bandense; assembly: GCA_037127315.1. Lineage (NCBI taxonomy): Eukaryota > Metazoa > Mollusca > Cephalopoda > Sepiida > Sepiidae > Ascarosepion > Ascarosepion bandense. Next base: position 33,561 of record JBBBDQ010011089.1, read on the forward strand.
CATTTCGTAAACAGCAATTAGAGGTGGGAAAGGGAGGAAGAAACATTTCATAAACAGCAATTAGAGGTACAGGAAAGGGAGGAAGAAACATTTCATAAACAGCAATTAGAGTTACAGGAAAGGGAGGAAGAAACATTTGGTAAACAGCAATTAGAGGTACAGGAAGGAGGAAGAAACATTTCATAAACAGCAATTAGAGGTACAGGAAAGGGATGAAGAAACATTTCATAAACAGCAATTAGAGGTACAGGAAAGGGAGGAAAACATTTCTGCATAAACAGCAATTAGAGGTACAGGAAAGGAGGAAGAAACATTTCATAAACAGCAATTAGAGTTACAGGAAAGGGAGGAAGAAACATTTCATAAACAGCAATTAGAGGTACAGGAAAGGGAAGAAGAAACATTTAATAAATACAGCAATTAAAATTCCCTGAAAGGAAAGGAAAGAAACATTTCGTAAACAGCAATTAGAGTTACAGGAAAGGGAGGAAAAACATTTCTTAAACAGCAATTAGAGTTACAGGAAAAGAATGAAGAAACATTTCATAAACAGCAATTAGAGTTACAGGAAAGGAGGAAGAAACATTTCGTAAACAGCAATTAGAGGTACAGGAAAGAGGAGAAGAAACATTGCAAAAACAGCAATTAGAGTTAGAGGAAGAGCAGAAACATTTAAGTAAACAGCAATTAGAGGTACAGGAAAGGGAGGAAGAAACATTTTGTAAACAGCAATTAAAGAGTTACAGGAAAGGGAAGAAGAAACATTTCATAAACAGCAATTAGAGGTACAGGGAAGGTGAAGAAACATTTCATAAACAGCAATTAGAGGTACAGGAAAGGAATGAAGAAACATTTCATAAACAGCAATTAGAGGTACAGGAAAGGGAGGAAGAAACATTTCTTAAACAGCAATTAGAGTTACAGGAAAGGGAGGAAAAGCATTTATTAAACAACAAATTAGAGGTACAGAAAGGAGGAAGAAACATTTCATAAACAGCAATTAGAGGTACAGGAAAGGAGGAAGAGAAACATTTCATAAACAGCAATTAGAGGTACAGGAAAGGGAAGACATTTCTTAAAGCAGCAATTAGAGGTACAGGAAAGGGAGGAGGAAGAAGGCATTTCATAAACAGCAATTGAAGGGTAGGAAAGGAGAGAAACATTTCATAAACAGCAATTAGAGTTACAGGAAAGGAGGAAGAAACATTTCTTAAACAGCAATTGAAGTTGGGAAAGGGAGGAAGAAACATTTCATAAACAGCAATTAGAGGTACAGGAAAGGGAGGAAGAAACATTCCGTAAGCAATTAGAGGTACAGGAAAGGGAGGAAGAAACATTTCAAAAACAGCAATTAGAGGTACAGGAAAGTGAGGAAGAAACATTTCATAAACAGCAATTAGAGTTACAGGAAAGGGAGGAAAACATTTCTTAAACAGCAATTAGAGTTACAGGAAAGGAGGAAGAAACATTTCTTAAACAGCAATTAGAGTTGCAAGGAAGAGGAAGAAACATTTCTTAAACAGCAATTAGAGTTACAGAGGAGAAAACATTTCATAAACAGCAAATTAGAGGTACAGGAAAGGAATGAAGAAACATTTCATAAACAGCAATTAGAGGTACAGGAAAGGAATGAAGAAGCATTTCATAAACAGCAATTAGAGGTACAGGAAAGTGAGAGAACTTTGTTCTTAAACAACAGTGGGAGTTACAGGAAAGGGAGGAAGAAACATTTCGTAAGCAATTAGAGGTGGGAAAGGAGGAAGAAACATTTATAGCGGCAATTAGAGGTACAGGAAAGGAGGAAAAACATTTTCGTAAACAGCAATTAGAGGTACAGGAAAGGAGGAAGAAACATTTCATAAACAGCAATTAGAGGTACAGGAAAGGGAGGAAGAAACATTTCATAAACAGCAATTAGAGGTACAGGAAAGGGAGGAAGAAACATTTCATAAACAGCAATTAGAGTTACAGGAAAGAGAAGAAGAAACATTTCGTAAACAGCAATTAGAGTTACAGGAAAGGGAAGAAGAAACATTTAGTAAACAGCAATTAGAGTTACAGGAAAGGGAGGAAGAAACATTTGTCAAAACAGCAATTAGAGTTACAGGAAAGGGAGGAAGAAACATTTCGTAAACAGCAATTAGAGGTACAGGAAAGGGAGCAAGAAACATTTTGCTTTAAACAGCAATTAGAGTTAGAGAAAGAACGAAGAAACATTTGGTAAACAGCAATTAGAGGTACAGGAAAGGGAGGAAGAAACATTTTGTAAACAGCAATTAGAGTTACAGGAAAGGGAAGAAGAAACATTTCATAAACAGCAATTAGAGGTACAGGAAAGGAATGAAGAAACATTTTGTAACTTGTGTAATTAGAGGTACAGGAAGGAATGAAGAAACATTTCATAAACAGCAATTAGAGGTACAGGAAAGGAATGGCTGTTTGTAATCAGCAATTAGAGTTACAGGAAAGGAATGAAGAAACATTTCATAAACAGCAATTAGAGTTACAGGAAAGGAGGAAGAAACATTTCGTAAACAGCAATTAGAGGTACAGGAAAGGAGGAAGAAACATTTACGTAAACAGCAATTAAAGTTACAGGAAAGGAAGAAGAAACATTTCGTAAACAGCAATTAGAGGTACAGGAAAGGGAGGAAGAAACATTTCATAAACAGCAATTAGAGTTACAGGAAAGGGAGGAAGAAACATTTTAAAATAAAACAGCAATTAGAGGTACAGGAAAGGAATGAAGAAACATTTCGTAAACAGCAATTAGAGTTACAGGAAAGGGAAAGAAGAAACATTTTCGTAAATAGCAATTAGAGTTACAGGAAAGGAAGAAGAAACATTTCATAAACAGCAATTAGAGTTACAGGAAAGGAACGAAGAAACATTTCGTAAACAGCAATTAGAGGTACAGGAAAGGAGGAAGAAACATTTTGTAAACAGCAATTAGAGTTACAGAAGGGAGGAAGAAACATTTCGTAAACAGCAATTAGAGGTACAGGAAAGGGAGGAAGAAACATTTTGTAAACAGCAATTAGAGTTAGAGAGAACGAAGAAATATTTCGTAAACAGCAATTAGAGGTACAGGAAGGGAGGAAGAAACATTTTGTAAACAGCAATTAGAGTTACAGGAAAGGGAAGAAGAAACATTTCATAAACAGCAATTAGAGGTACAGGAAAGGAAGAAGAAACATATCATAAACAGCAATTAGAGGTACAGGAAAGGGAGGAAGAAACATTTCATAAACAGCAATTAGAGGTACAGGAAAGGGAAGAAGAAACATTTCATAAACAGCAATTAGAGGTACAGGAAAGGAATGAAGAAACATTTCATAAACAGCAATTAGAGTTAGAGGAAAGGAACGAAGAAACATTTCGTAAACAGCAATTAGAGTTACAGGAAAAGGGAGGAAGAAACATTTCGTAAACAGCAATTAGAGGTACAGGAAAGGAATGAAGAAACATTTCATAAACAGCAATTAGAGTTAGAGGAAAGGAACGAAGAAACATTTCGTAAACAGCAATTAGAGTTACAGGAAAGGGAGGAAGAAACATTTCATAAACAGCAATTAGAGTTACAGGAAAGGAAGAAAGAAACATTTCATAAACAGCAATTAGAGTTACAGGAAAGGGAAGAAGAAACATTTTTGTAAACAGCAATTAGAGTTAAGGAAAGGAACGAAGAAACATTTCGTAAACAGCAATTAGAGGTACAGGAAAGGGAGGAAGAAACATTTCGTAAACAGCAATTGAGGTTACAGGAAAGGGAGGAAGAAACATTTCATAAACAGCAATTAGAGGTACAGGAAAGGGAGAGAAGAAACATTTCTTAAACAGCAATTGGGGGTTACAGGAAAGGAAGAAGAAACATTTCTTAAACAGCAATTAGAGTTACAGGAAAGGAATGAAAGAAACATTTCATAAACAGCAATTAGAGTTACAGGAAAGGGAGGAAGAAACATTTCGTAAACAGCAATTAGAGGTACAGGAAAGGGAGGAAGAAACATTTCATAAACAGCAATTAGAGGTACAGGAAAGGGAGGAAGAAACATTTCGTAACCAGCAATTAGAGGTACAGGAAAGGAGGAAGAAACATTTCATAAACAGCAATTAGAGTTACAGGAAAGGGAAGAAGAAACATTTCATAAACAGCAATTAGAGGTACAGGAAAGGAAGAAGAAACATTTTCTTAAACAGCAATTAGAGGTACAGGAAAGGGAGGAAGAAACATTTCATAAACAGCAATTAGAGTTAGGAAAGGAGGAAAAACATTTCTTAAACAGCAATTAGAGTTACAGGGAAAGGAATGAAGAAACATTTCATAAACAGCAATTAGAGTTACAGGAAAGGGAGGAAGAAACATTTCATAAACAGCAATTAGAGTTACAGGAAAGGAATGAAGAAACATTTCATAAACAGCAATTAGAGTTAGAGGAAAGGAACGAAGAAACATTTCGTAAACAGCAATTAGGAGTACAGGAAGGAGGAAGAAAGAAAACATTTCATAAACAGCAATTGAAATTTGGAAAGGAACGAAAGAAACATTTCCATAAACAGCAATTTAGAGGTACAGGAAAGGGAAGAAGAAACATTTCATAAACAGCAATTAGAGGTACAGGAAAGGAGTGAAGAAACATTTCATAAACAGCAATTAGAGGTACAGGAAAGGGAAGAAGAAACATTTTATAAACAGCAATTAGAGGTACAGGAAAGGAATAGAAGAAACATTTGTAAACAGCAATTAGAGGTACAGGAAGGAATGAAGAAACATTTCATAAACAGCAATTAGAGGTACAGGAAAGTGAGGAAGAAACATTTCTTAAACAGCAATTAGAGTTACAGGAAAGGGAGGAAGAAACATTTCGTAAACAGCAATTAGAGGTACAGGAAAGGAGGAAGAAACATTTCATAAACAGCAATTAGAGGTACAGGAAAGGGAGGAAGAAACATTTCGTAAGCAATTAGAGGTACAGGAAAGGGAGGAAAAACATTTCATAAACAGCAATTAAGAGGTACAGGAAAGGGAGGAAGAAACATTTCATAAACAGCAATTAGAAGTTACAGAAGGGAAGAAACATTTCATAAACAGCAATTAGAGTTACAGGAAAGAGAAGAAGAAACATTTCGTAAACAGCAATTAGAGTTACAGGAAAGGGAAGAGAAACATTTGGCGTAAGCAGCAATTAGAGTTACAGGAAAGGAGGAAGAAACATTTCTTAAACAGCAATTAGAGTTACAGGAAAGGGAGGAAGAAACATTTCGTAAACAGCAGTAGAGGTACAGGAAAGGGAGCAAAAGGAAACATTTTGTAAACAGCAATTAGAGTTAGAGGAAAGGAACGAAGAAACATTTCGTAAACAGCAATTAAGTGGAAAGGAGGAAGAAACATTTTGTAAACAGCAATTAGAGTTACAGGAAAGGGAAGAAGAAACATTTCATAAACAGCAATTAGAGGTACAGGAAAGGAATGAAAAGAAACATTTCATAAACAGCAATTAGAGGTACAGGAAAGGAATGAAAGAAACATTTCATAAACAGCAATTAGAGGTACAGGAAAGGAATGAAGAAACATTTCTTAATCAGCAATTAGAGTTACAGAAGAATGAAGAAACATTTCATAAACAGCAATTAGAGTTACAGGAAGGGAGGAAGAAACATTTCGTAAACAGCAATTAGAGGTACAGGAAAGGGAGGAAGAAACATTTCGTAAACAGCAATT